>OY757910.1:95732500-95930000 GCA_963585895.1 Sepioteuthis lessoniana | reverse complement strand
ATTGAGCTGTTTTAGAACGAGCATTATCGTGATGGAGGATGCCTCCCTTTCTGTCGACTGAGGATGGGAGTTTTTTTCATTGAAAGCGTTTTTCAAAAGCGAAGTTGATTGAAGTAGATAGGAGAGGTGATTGTTTTATAATTTGACTAACAATTTATAATGAACAATTTCATGAATATTCCACCATACACGCAACATGATCTTTGAATGCAGTCCATCTCTCGGTTGCTGAGCTGGTTTGTTTGCTCGACTGATTCATTTACAACGGTATTTAACGTATGATAAGGGGTCCACTTCCCATCACCAGTAACAAGCTTGTCTAAAAAAAGGTACTTGAAGGTGTTGTATAAGCAATGACTCACACGTGATTGCAAATCATTTGGATGGTCTCAAGTTGACATCAATAAAAAGAGGTTGAATACGAGTTAGTATCATATTTTGGATCAAAACTTGAATTTTGAAAACGTAGCATCTATAAGTTTGTTGACAGATTAAACGAAGTTCCAGAAATCAACGTGGATGTTAAGGATTTAAACATAATCTCACTCAGTAACGTCTTTAGATATTTTCCCGCTCATTTTTCTTTTCTTTTTTTACTTTAATTTCAACTCTCAGTTATTTAGCTTTTATTCATAATTTACTACAATTAATATCTACATGGCCTTCAAATTCTCTTTTAGAATGTTTGGGATGCCACATTTATGCAGCCTTGTGCCACATCTAAGCAAAAAGCTTAGTAAATTAAATGTTTCATTAAAAATGACTTGGTCCCAGTTGACTGGGGCTATAGAATACACTGACTGCTTCTCTGCAGAGATGTAAGACCCTAGAACGAATGTTCTGGATATCTGACACAAAACGATAGTAATGCTGGAGCTTTGGGGAATGCGGAGTATCCCTTTATTGCCATCGCATCGTTCTGGCCCTGATAGGGTCCTATCTATGGTCAAATAGAACTAAACTGTGTTGGTTGAGATACGACTGTTTTGACATTTGAACTTCATACTAATGCAAAACAGAATTGCTAGAAATAGAACTGTTTTGAAATTTAACTGAGTGTAATCAAAAAACTATATTTATTCTAAACTGAATTGTTTAAAATATAACTGAAAATATAACTGTTTATATGTATAAAAATGGATTTGGCATTAAATAACCAACAATGGTTGATATGCCATAAAACCAAAGCAAACCAAAATGTCTGCTAAGGATTGTTTCTTAAGATTTTTATTATCTCTCTCCCCCACTGTCAACGAGTAATACGGCGCGAATATCTCTCAAGAATGACTCAAGCAGAATCCTAGTCATCCAAATCCAGGCTTTCTTTTGCCTACAACGCCCATATCTACATGATCCCAATTCTCCCTTGACATGCGTTGAATTTTACACTCTTAGAGAGAATATATATGCGAATAGGATTCAACACTGCTCATGAAAAGCGAGGGTATTTTATCCCCTCCCATGCCAATTCTCATAAGTCCCTCGTTTCATTGGTCATGTGCCATATGCTACAGGTTAAATAAGTAAAACATAATTTTGCTTTAATTGAACAAGATCGCTGAAAGGAAGATGGACAAATTCTTTTGCTTTGTTGAATCATATGACACAGATAATACGGCTTCAGTTTTACACCAATGTGAATAAATAAAAATGAAAATAAATGTTTCAATGCAATAAAACATCGTAGTTAGGAAACTGCAAGAAAACTGCGATAGCAATAAGCATATATATATATATATATATATATATATATATATATATATATATATATATATATATATATATGTTTATTATCAGAGAATAAAATACGATAAATACAAAAAGGAGGATTTTGCCACGTAGAGCAGAGAAGAAATGAGCATATTTACTGATTGATGTAAATACAGGAGACAGTGGTATATGCAACTAAAAACAGAATGAATACGGGTTTTGTAAAAGTAATCAATAAAACGGAAGAAAAACTCAATCGAGGCTCCATGTTGATATGATTGAGTAAAACCTGTATAATCACGAAAATTACAAAGAAAGAAAGAAATAATGAAAGAAAGAAAGAAAAAAAGAAAGAAAAGGATTAACCCTTTAGGCTAAAAATGAACGTAACTGAGAGAAGTAGCAAATAGAAAGAAAGAAAGAAAGAAAGAAAGAAAGAAAGAAAGAAAGAAAGAAAAGGATTAACCCTTTAGGGGAAAAAATGAACGTAACTGAGAGAAGTAGCAAATAGAAAGAAAGAAAGAAAGAAAGAAAGAAAGAAAGAAAGAAAGAAAGAAAGAAAAGGATTAACCCTTTAGGGGAAAAAAATGAACGTAACTGAGAGAAGTAGCAAATAGAAAGAAAGAAAGAAAGAAAGAAAGAAAGAAAGAAAAGGATTAACCCTTTAGGGGAAAAATGAACGTAACTGAGAGAAGTAGCAAATAGAAAGAAAGAAAGAAAGAAAGAAAGAAAGAAAGAAAGAAAGAAAAGGATTAACCCTTTAGGGGAAAAAAATAAACGTTACTGAGAGAAGTAGCAAATAGAAAGAAAGAAACAAAGAAAGAAAGAAAGAAAGAAAAGGATTAACCCTTTAGGGTAAAAATGAACGTAACTGAGAGAAGTAGCAAATAGAAAGAAAGAAAGAAAGAAAGAAAGAAAGAAAGAAAGAAAGAAAGAAAGAAAGAAAAGGATTAACCCTTTAGGGGAAAAAAATGAACGTAACTGAGAGAAGTAGCAAATAGAAAGAAAGAAAGAAAGAAAGAAAGAAAGAAAGAAATTAACCATTTAGGCTAGAAATGAAAATAACTGGGAGAAATAACAAATAGAAAGAAAAAAAGAAAGAAAGAAAATTTAATTAATCAACAGAAATCAAAGTCATGATGTAAAAAAATATCATATATAAGAAAAAAGAGGAAGATTAAAAAAATGTTGTGTGCGAAGCAAAAAGAGAGTAAAAAAATGAGGAGATTATTTTAAAGAAAAGAAAAAAGCTAGAATTAGGACGAGCAATTTCTAACTAACGTCTATCGAAAGTAACAGCTTTGTCGATAATTAGATATCCAGCCGTTACGAAAAAAATAATTTGCATGGAAAGACAACACTCTCTGATAACTTCACAGCGAACAGCATCTGTGGTGAGGATCAGATAAGGAATATCCCAATGATTATGAATTCATGACGTACATACAGGGCGAACTTTTCTTATAAGTTGGAAAATGCATAGAACATAAATGAACATAGCAGAAAACAGAAGGATGCATGTACTCCAGCCTCTTCCCGTGGAGAGACAAAAAAATATTAACAATAACATGCTTCTACAGTTTCCTTCGTTTCTACTACAGCTGTTTACTGAGTATTGCTTCGTCAAGCACAAAAACCTCGGGTTGTTTCTAGTACCTACTGTTATAAAGTAGTCACCCAATTATGTATTGGTACTTAACTTCAGAGGTTTAGTAGGAGCCGGTGTTTTCATTTAAACTTAACTGACAGTCAAGCTAGTCCTCCATAATGTTCAAATGGGAATGTGAATAAGGTTATACACACAGATTAAGGTTTAGTGTAATATCAAGGCCGAGGGATTTCGTTTTATACCTTTGGGTTTAGTTAGGTTGAGAACCTTTCGGCTCAGTGCATAGGTTAGTTAGGTGCAAACTTGTGTGCAGGTGTTAACGCGCGCGCGGGAGGATGTGTCGTTCATAGATGTCAAAATAAAAATCCGATAGAAAGATTGACCAGTGGATGTGAATGACGTCATGCACCGGAAGCGCGCCGAGGATTTGGGGATTTTGAAAAAGTCACTTAGTTGAGTAGAGAACTGGACACCGAACGAGAAGGGTTGACTTTCGCTCGCTCGCAGAGGCCTTGGGCTGGTGTCGCACGAGATGGGGGGCAGATGAAAAAGCCAGAATAGAAAGAATGTGTATCTCTCTCCTAATGTCGAAGAACCTTTAAACTCAAAGGTAATAAAAAGTTTCGTACCTGAACTAAGAAGTCGTAAGTGTTTTTCGTGTTTCGGGATTCCTATGTTCTATCTTTATGGACATTTGATGTACGTTTCACACATACCCATATAATGGCTATGGTACATTAGTAGGAACTGGTATTTTCATCGGGACTTAACTGACAGTCAAACCAGTCCTCTATAATGTTCAGATGGGAATTTGACTAAGGTTATACACACAGACTCGAGTTATATATAAATATAAATATATATATAATTTTCTTTTTGTTGTTGTGGGTCCAAAGAGATAAACAAGTAAATATTTTAAAATGAATAAGTCCACTAAGAGATTTGTATTTTTTAAGAATTATTTCTTTCGTCCTTACATTCGTGTAAAAACGTGGAACCATATCAGAACGAAATAAATAATTCTTTAAAAAATACAAATCTCTCAATGAACCAATTCATTTTGAAATATATATATATATATATATATATATATATATATATATATATACACTCTTTAAGAAAAACAACAAAACCGGTCACATAGGATTATAAATTTTGTTTTGTTGTTTTTCTTAAAGAATTTATTGCTCTGTATTATTGTTACATTGAGCTCTTTACCAGGAAAATTTAAATATTCACTCATGAATAATTTCTTGTCCTGATGGAATTACTCCCAACTCCGGTTTAACTGGACCAAAGAATACTATATATGTATATATATATATATATATATAAGGAAGGCGTTCTGGGTATAATGGCTACCGTCATAGAAAAAGATCACTGCGACACAAGTTGAAATCCTGGACAAAGCTGTTGATACCCCTCGGAAAAGTATACATTCAACTATTCTCTCTCTGGTTTGGTTTCTTTGTTTAATGGCAAATCAACCTTTGTAACTATTCTCTCTCCAGCTATGAATAAATAGTAGAACAGACGATGGTCACTGTTTGTATTTCCTATGACGGTAATTACTACACCATGAATATCTCTAATATGTATTTATATATCATTAGTTACTTGAAATCATGCAATTGTATGCAAAAAAAGATTGTCTTCAGCACTAAATAACAATGGTTAAATGCCGTATAACCAGCAAGTATTCTCAGCTTTTCTCAAAGTCATTTGAAATAAGAATATTCAGGTCTCATTTTACATTTTCTTCTATCTCGTCTCTCATCTAAAATCAATGACTCTTCGGGATAGTTTTCAGCTTTAGGAACAAAAAAGTCAGTAGAGGCTAAACCCGGAGGTAGAGGGCTGTCTTTTACTTCGACGAAAATTATCAAGTGATCGACATCTGCTGAAGAGGAAGATCGAAAAGATTTGGGGTTCATCTTTCGGGGGATGTCGTGCCTGATTTAAAATGTTGGTACCACTTGTAACATTGCCTACCACTTACATAATCTATAGAACTCTTGCAAGATTATTCGCCATAAAAGTTGTTTTGGGGTTGTTTTTTGTTTGTTTGTTTGTTTGTTTTTTTCCTGATTTGAATTTAAATCAAACATCCTTCACTTCTCAACTTGGGAAGTTTACTTATCTTTCTTGAAGAACTGCCTTTAATCATAACTAGCAATGTTTAATTAAACGTGAATAAATACTGTAATAATACTAATAGTTCGCTTTTTCTTTTAAAGTTTGGGAATTAAATGGTGTCTGTTTGGTTACATTATGAAGCAACATGACTTCTTGCTTATAATGTTTTATTGTTAGAGACTACTTCTTGAAAAGAGCCTCACTTTATCCCATGAGAAATAAAATTTTTTATGAAAACCTTCCCTTTGGTCCTATAAGTCTACTTACCAAATTTGCTTGCTCTATACCAAAACATTTGGTCATCTATTAGGGTCAGACAATCAAATTATCTTTTATATATATATATATATATATATATATATATATATATATATATATATATACCTGTGTATGAGTATGTGTCAGACTAAAAGTTTGTACACATGTAATATATATATGTATCCACTTTTATTTTTGGTCACTGAAACGGCTCAATCTCAAATTTGTGTGACAAATACTGTAATATCTGGTAATAAATAATACCTAATAATATCCGCTTTGATTGCGCAATGGTTCTCTAGAAATTTTTTTTTTTAATTGTGAGAAAAAAATCTACTTTTTATTAAAACAATGTTATTAGCGAGCTTATTTGTGAGTGATAATGTGAATGTGTCTGGAACATTCTACCTTAAAATTGATTAAGAACATCTAATTCATCTAGAAAGCAAATATAATTACAATCTTCAGAAACACCCACTTTATTTGCTGGGGTATTAGGTCTTTGACGATGGAAATTAATGAGATAAGATACAATCGTATTGAAAATAAATAAAATTAACTTTTACTCAACAAAATATGCTTTAATATATTATTATCCTTTAACCTGAGCAAGATAGGTACCTACAACTAGTATATATATATATATATATATATATATATATATATATATATACTGATAAATCGACTGCATTTTACTGAAAGAGTATATTAAATATATCTTCAAAGATATCTGTAATACTTAATCATACACTAGTCTATATTGTAGCTCTGCTCCAAACATAATAATGGTCCCCCACAATAAAAATGACCCTGTGTCAAATCTTATCAGTAGAAAGGTCAGATAAATATCTTGCTCCAAACATAACAACTGAAGAAAAAATTGCTAACCAAGTTATAAGTTTCTAACCTTAAACTAATAGCACCCAATAAGTTTATTATTCAATTTTTTTTCAATATGGCGATACCATTTATTAAAAATATAAAATAAGGTGCAAATAATGATTCTAAAAATAATCCATGAAAATGAAGGACTTTGAAAATAAGAAAATAATATATTTGAAACAAAGTTTTATTATTCTTATCAGCATTGAAAGATTTTATTATCGAAAGGTTTATATTTTTATTACTTCTAACGAGATTCCAACATCTGCCCCGCCTCTCACTAAAAAAAAAAGTTGTATTTTAATGTATAATATATCACACAATAGTTTTCTCGGTTTTATGATGGCAAAGGATATAGAAAAAATATAAGACTTACGTACAATAAATTCGCTTTTTACCGTTAATGTCCTTTTCACGGCAATAGTTCGCTTATCACAAAACTACAGATCGACAGCCCTAGTTGATTTGAACACGTAAGATTTTATATTTAAGTCTCGTTCTTTTGGGGGTTTTGTTGTTTTCTTATCTGAATTTCCACCAAAGTTATTTGTTTTTTATTATTTTAGACACAAGTTTATTTGCTTTTATTAGAGTACTTAACATTTTCATTCTGTCTGTCTTGTTTTCAGGTGCTTTACCTTCTTCGCGGTTGCCCATCAATTCTTTCAGCTGACATAAAAATGGATACTGGCAGTCCATAAACCATCTCGTATTTTCACGTTTGAAATCACGTTGAGATAATTTGAAAGCCAAACTGATATATATCGTCTTGGTTTTATTTTCATTTTATTTATTTATTTTGTTATCGGGTTCAGTAATTAAAAATGAAAAAAATGAGAAAAGCAAACAAATCAATGAACTAAAATAGTGCGAATGTGGTCATGGTCATATTTTGCGTTCTATTCTTATAATAATCTTTTTTTTAAAAAATAGGATACTGCGTTTCATTTGCTTTATTGAATATTGTAGACTTTATAAGTAATACATTTGGTTGGTTGTTTTGGTTTTATGGTATATCAACCTTTGTAGGTTATTTAACGCCAAATACTGTTATATGTATATAAATTGAACCTAAGATTTCTAAACGAATATTTTGTTGGTAAACTTTTTTATAAGCAGGATTTCATTTGTTTGCTTGTGGTTAACCAGTTTCAATTCGTCATATTTTTTGGTACAACAAGTAACACAGTGTATGATAGAAGATAGGAATTAGTTATTCGCGTTAGAAATTAGTTTTTCTTGTTTTTCCTTACCTAGAATGGATATATGCTAACATGATTTATTCGATGTATCTGGAAATTTAAGATACTTCATATTGTATTCTCTCTCTCTCTCACACACACACACACTCACTATATATATTTATGCGTGTGTGTGTGTGTGTGTGTGTGTGTGTGTGTATACGATGGGTAAATTATCGTCTACGTTACACAAAAATGAAAATAAAATTGACATCTCACTTTATCAGATATATTTACCTAAATAGCATGAAAATAGCTAAAATAAGATTAATTTTATTCAAAGAAATCGCTATTGGCTTCAACCAAGGCTTCTAAACAACATTGGAATCTCCAGCAAGACTTATCAACGTTTTCCTTGTTTGAATTGCTAAATGTAGCCGTTATTTTTGCCTTCAGTTAATCTTTGGTGTGGCACTAATCATAATGAACAGAGTTTGGAAACAACGTTCCTTTTGAGAATTAATTTATTGCAGACTTTTTTTTTCCTCATCTTGGTAGTTTTTGTGTTGTTTCTTCTTTCACTACGTTTCGGCCAAATTTCACCTCTGGCCTTCTTCAGGTGATTTACCGCGACCTCGGATAGGAATGCTACCAAGATGAGAAAAAAAGTCCGCAATAAATAAAAATTAATTCTCAAATTAAGAAACCGCATCTCGAAATGATTCCAATTAAATACAAGTACAACGTTCCTTTTGTAATCGTAGTAATTTTTCTTTTGTACTTACAACACAAACTAATTCTTGAGACCCTGATCTAACGCTTAAGCACGCCCCTTACTAAATAATCAAGGGAATTAAAAGCTGAGGAGTTCGGTGGCCAGATGTTGGGGGAATGTGGTTGCAGAAATTTTCTGGGTTCTCTTGCTTGTGTGGCATACCGCAGAGTCCTGTTGCCAGACGTAGGGTCTTCCTGCAGCCATCCTCTTGAAACACAAGGCATTACCTTCTCTAGGCATTTGATGTGAACCTACGTGTTGAGTGCGAGGCAACGTCGGAAGATGAACGGAAACATAATATCAGCATTGCTAGTCACCCCCTCCAAATACCATGATTTTGATTGGAGTTTGGTTTTCATCAATATGAATATGAATCTGTCCGCAGATTGACACCCAAACACTAGGAAATCATTCTATTGGATCAAGACAGTGTCCTACTGATTCTAGTTTGGTGTGCAGTAGACAAAACTTGAAACAATTGAAGCACAGGTGTTAAATTAATAATTTGAGATGGTGACAATTTAGCTATCGCACCCTATGTATATATATATATATGTGTGTGTGTGTGTGTGTGTGTGTGTGTGTGCGGGCGGGCGCGTGCACTATATATATGATATATATAATATAAAATATAGTGTATATATGATATTAGGTAATATATATATATATATATATATATATATATATATATATATATAATATGTATTATGTATAATACATATATATATATATCATATAATTAAAAATGCTTAACTAAATAATTGATATCTAGATAGCAAGAATTTCATATTAAATAATCCCAAATAATGTCTGATTCTATTGCAAAATGTTCCACTTGAAATAATGAGATCCTGGTATCTTTTATCAAGAAAAAAATTAACGTTTGATTACATAATCCTTGGGGTCTACCGATTCATATATTCAAAATGCTCGTAATGAGTTAATAAATTTTCTAGTTATTTTTACAACGAATGATAATTTTTCTTTAATCGTCCAATTTCTCATTATAAATGAGATAACTATATATTTCTGTCCAGAAATCTTCACTTTTTTCTACCAACAAGGATTGTTGTTACCCTGAGGACCCAACTAGTTATAGATTTTGCCAAAACTTATCCAGACCGGGCAAAACCACTCGTTTTCTTACAGACTCGTATCAAGCAGTTTATCATTGACTTCTTTACTGACCACATTGAAACTATAGAAAAACATACTGAATAAACAACACATAACTAAATGGCAGTTGTCTTTGCATTTAAGACACAGATAGTATACAGCAGGACACAATGCAAAGACAATTTTACTGTAATTCTAAATCAGAATTGAACCTGGTCAGAGAAGCTAACACTATTGGAGCCTGACACTCAAATTTAGAATAAGGGTAAAATTATTTATTGACTCCCATTTTAGTATCGAATATTCAGTATAAGGAAAGAAAAAAAGAAAAAAAGGTAGAATTGTAACGACTAACCGAATGACCCTTTTCCCGCCTCAAGCAGTAAAACGACAAACTTGTGGATAAATGTTCATGAAAGTTCATAAATTATACGAGACAGACCATGTTAAACCAACTTAGGAAATACTAAGCGCATCCGCTCCAAGACAAGAATTCAAAAACTGGTTAGTAATATATTGTCCTTTTACTATATTGTAATTTAAAATGCATGAATGATTTTATTTAATTTTTTCTTTGTAAAATGACTGCTGTATACTATATGTGTCTTAAATGCAAAGACAATTTACTGTAACTCCAAAATGAAATTGAACCTGGTCAAAAGAAGCTAACTCTATTGGACTTTATTAGAACCTAAAAACCTAAGTTAACGTATAATAAGTAAGAGTAAAGTTAGCGACCATAGTCGAGGGTGACCCGAAGGCCCCTTTTTCGATAGCTACTACACCAAGGTGTAGGGGAGGGCGCTACTCCATTCCCAAGATTGCTCCACTTTACCCTTGAACCGTACCTTATAATGCTGAGTGTTAAGCAAGGTGGTATCAAGTACCATTTTTAAAGTCTTTGGTATGACTCGACCTGGGTACTTCAATAAACTTTTTAAAAAATAATAATCGTGGACTTTAACTAAGTTTAAACTTAATAATGACAAACCGAAGAAATTTTTTTTTCGAAAGCCATGGGAAGCAGTATGGTGGACGTAAAGGCAAAATGATAAACCCTCAGACGGCTCAATGCAACGCCTAACATTGTCCTGGGCGTATGTACCCAACGGTTCAACGGCCAGGGTCGAATAGTTCGATCAGGGAACTACTGATGCTCATCTATAATGGCGGCTTCTGTAGATGAGAATAAAAACAGCCATCGAAAGATTACCATAACCCACACTAGAACCACCAGTCCAAACCGCATCGCTCTTCGCGCGGGTAAAAAAGGGGCGCGTCCGGCTGAGGTTGAAGTCCTGGCTTCAGTGTTCGAAAAGAGCTCAAACAAAAATTACTAAAATGCAAATGCACAATACAATCAGCGACATTCAACGTTTGAACCTTAAATAGAATAGGATAATTACTGGAGCTGACTGCGTCGGCCATAGATCATAACATAGACATAATAGGCATCCAAGAACACAGATACACACATAGCAAGGATATTAGATATCACGAAACTGGCAATGGATGGACGCTAGCCACTGCATCTGCATGGAAAAGCTCTGTCAATGCTACGATAGAAGGTCTAGGTATGCTAATTGGACCACGAGCCCTCAAATTTTTAAATAGCATTGAGAAAATACAACCTTGGATAATGGTAGCTACTTTCAATGGCAACCTCAGAACAATAATCATCTCCTGCTACAGCCCTACCAATGTTAGTAAAGAAACTATTCTCCCTTGTTCGTAACATCCCGAAACACAACGTTCTCGTCATTGGTGGTGATGTGAATGCTCAAATTGGTAAAAACGGAAACTACAAATTCAGCCTACACAATTCATCAAACAGAAATGGACAACATCTAACAGATTTCACGAAAGAAAATAGATAAACATGCCTCAACACAAAATTTCAGATAAGGGATGGGAAACTATGGACCTACACATACGCAAACGATGGACGAGCAAAGGCAGGACGACCAGCTAGAACCTAAATACAGCACATCTGTGCCGATACGGGATGTATCCCTGAAGACCTGCCGGAAGCAATGGACGATAGGGAGGGGTGGCGAGGGAGGTTAAGAGATATCCCTGCTGATGGTGTGACGTGATGATGATGAAATGGTAGTTGGAGTTGCTCGAAAGATAGTCAAAATTCCGAACGAACCTACTTTTTTCCCCTCTATTGGAAAGTACGAATGATCATTCAAATTTATTTTCTAAAAGATATATTGTTTGTTCACCTAAAAACACACATGTTGATAAGATTACCCCAACACTACATTACTCACCCAGTGTACTTGCATCACGCGTATCCTACATAAGAATGCCGTGGTCTAATGTCTCAAGTAGAAAAGTTCGAAACCTGCGCTAAACTCAGCTAAGAAGTAGTTCCTAAACAACCCTCCTAAAATAGAAAAGTGTAATAATGTGTGTGTGTGTGTGTGTGTGTGTGTGTGTGTGTGTGTGTGTGTGTGTGTGTGTGTGTGTTTGCAGACAAGTTTCATTGAAAATAACAGACAGGTAGCGTTTTCTGGGTTGAGTGTTCACCAATGGTCCTGGAAACCGGTGTTCAATCCAAGGTCGAGTCATACCAAAGACTTTAAAAATGGTACTTGATACCTCCTTGCTTAACACTCGGCAATATAAGGTATGCATCAAGTGTAAATTGGAGCAATCCAGGGAAAGGAGTTGCGCCCTCCCTTACACCTCGGTATTGTAGCTATTGAAAAGGGAGCCTTCTGATCGCCCTCGACTACAATCGCCAACTTAACTTATTCAACTTCCTATCATTATATAAAATCATATGTAAATAGCATAATAACTCTTCATAGTCTTCTTCCAAATGGATTTACCAGTGCTGGCCGATAAGAAAAGACTTACATCAGAAGAGCTACGAGAAGTGATGGATGATAGGGATGGATGAAGAAAAAGAATCTGGAAATTCCGAGATGCTAACGCAATATCATGCTGATGATATATATATTGTTTTGAATGAATACATGAAACAATGTCTTACAAAACAGCATCGATACAGCCACTTACTTCCCATCTGAATAACCATCCATATAAGACAAGCAAAATATACAGGTTACGGCTGGAGGAGCAGGGGCCAACTCTCAAGTGACGTTCTTCTACACTGGATGTAATTTGGAGGATCTGCCAGAAGCAAAGGATGATCGGAACGTATGGAGAGAGAGTCACGGAAATCCGTGCTGTCAACGCAACTTAATAATGATATGTATATATAAGCTTCGCAAGTGCCAGACGAAAGGGCCCACGTTATTTTATTGTTTTAGAATTGTTCCCCCTCTTTTTACCAACGATTTCATTATTCATTTGTTTATATAAATTTTCATGTACCAAAAATATAATAAAATACTTTAAGGGTAGGTACAGCCCAAGAATCATTGGTAATCTAAACAAAATCATACACTTTAGATACTTACTTGATACCTATAATAATAAGATCCTTCTTCAATCTTGCCTTGACAATAATTTAGCGGCGAGATACATAGTTCGACGAATTAGGAAAATAAAATGCCGTACTTCTATTAATGTATTACGTGCATTTTTAAAGGACGATATTTCTTTCTTCTTGGACTCAATAGAGTCCGTGAAGTCTCGTTTATATTATAAGTGGAGGACATGTTGGTCTATCCTCAGTGTTTTCGATCTCCTTCGATTTTCTAAGTATCTAACTAATAACTCTTCTCGTTTAAAGAGTACGTTATTGAATAGCAGCCAACAATTCTTGAACCATTTAATTAAAATGAAATATGGTTCAACTGTAACTACTGACAAACATATTTTTAATTATTCTTCCTATGTTTTGTCAGATTGTGAGAAATTTGTACTATCGAAGGGGCTTAATTTTTGTGTTCCTCCCCAACGGGGTACTAATTCGGCTGCTGTATTTGCCGAAATTAAATTGTTATATTTGCAGTTGAAGAGACATTCTCTCGCTCCTGCTGGTAATATTGTTTATTTGAAGGCTCGTATGGCTGACTTGGCTCAGTCATTTGTGAAACACTAAGGTCGATTCTCAGTTTCTTGTGGCAGAAGGTGCATTTTGAATCGGCAAAACAACTTAAAATGAACACAGATATTGTTCTTACTAGACCTGATAAAGGTGCTGGTGTGGTTATTTTAAACAGAGCAGACTATGTAAGCAAAACGGATGCTATTTTGGAAGATACTAACAAGTTCCTATAACTTGGGGACTTGTCTTTTGATGTTACTCAGAAACTAGAAAATAAATTACAAAGGCGTTTTCTTGAGTTATTCAGAAAAAAAATTATTCCGAAGGAGGTCTATGAATTTATTCATCCAGTAGGCTTGCAGAGACCAAGAATGTATGGATCGCCAAAAATTCATAAACCAGGTATTCCTCTGCGGCCTATTCTTTCTATATGCCATTCTGCTCAGCACTCTTTGGCTAAATGGTTGGTTGAAGTCCTTAACCCTGATTTAGAATTTTATTCCGGGTGTTGTGTGAAGGACTCTTTCACATTTTCCTCCATTATCCGTCGTCTTCCCGTATGCATTGAGTCCCAATTTCTTGTCTCTTTTCATGTTATCTCACTATTCACGAACATTCCTTTGGATGAGACAATATCTATATGCGCTGATTTTTTGGTATCATGGTCCATCTACTATTGTCATTCCTTTTCCTGAGGAAGTTTTTATTGAATTGATGGGTATTGCCACAAAGTCAGTGTCTTTTAGTTTTAATGAGATCATGTACCGCCAGATCGAGGGCGTTAGTATGGGTTCCCCTCTTGGCACCATTCTAGCTAATATTTTTGTTGGGTTCCAAGAAAGACATCTGTTTGATAGGTTTCCTAAGCCCTTCATTTACTTACGTTATGTGGATGATACCTTTGTTTCCTTTAAATCACGTAACGATGCATTATCATTCTTTGATAAATTGAATAAGTTACACTCTTCTTTAGTATTTACCATGGAAGAGGAAAATAATGGTGAATTGCCATTTTTAGATGTGTCAGTTGAAAGACGTGATTCTTCTTTCCTCACATCGGTTCATAGGAAACCTACATTTACTGGGCTATATCTGAGTTGGCATTCTTTTGTCCCTAGATCAAGGAAACTTAATTTAATCAGATTTCTTTCCTATAGAGCTTTAAATATCAGCAGTGATTGCAAGATTGAAGACGAACTTAAGGTTATCAAGGATATATTTATTAACAACGGGTATCCCGAGGAGGTCATCGATGATAATATCAAGTTTACAGTGACTAGGTTTAAAAATAAGAACAAAACCTTCGGTCCTCCGAAATGTCCTGTTTACTTTAGACTTCCTTGGATGGGTTCTGCAAGCCAGTCCTTTGCTGAGAGGATTGCCTCTTCTGTGTATCGCTGTTATCATGCTGTTAATTTAAGACCAATATTCACAACGAGGACGGCCTTTAATTCTATACATAAGGACAAGTTGCCTATCTTTAAACAAAGTATGCTAATATATAAATTTGTATGTCGATGTAGTTCGACATATATAGGCAGGACTTATCAATGCCTCGAAGTGAGAATTAGACAGCATATACCCAGAGTTATTCTATCAAAAGGCCGACAAATATCCGGGCACTCTCAGACAATGGATTCTGCTATGGTGAGTATTTGCTTACCATAAATAGTTGCAGGACTAGCAATGAAGATGACTGCTTCTCTATTCTGCGTAGAGCCAGAGACAAAATTCACCTTAAAGTCTTAGAGGCGATTTATATTGCTATAAATCGCCCCCCCCCCCCTCTGTGCAGACAGTTAAGCAGTCATATTTTAAATATTTTGGGGGAACTGTTGGAGACTGGGGTGACATGATTTTTTTTCTCACCTCGTCTCCTCAATCCAATTATTGAATTTACACCCCGTTTTTAAATATTTTCCGGTAACTAAGCTTGATAAGTGCCGGACAAAAGGGCCCTCGCTATTTTATTGTTTTAGAATAGTTCCTCCTCTTTTTACCAATGATTTCATTATTCATTTATTTATATAAATTTTCATATACCAAAAATTTTATATATATATATATATATATATATATATATATATATATACATGTGTGTGTGTGTGTGTGTGTGTGTGTGTGTGTGTGTGTGTGTGTGTGTGTGTGTGTGTGTGTGTGTGTGTAAACAGGTTTGGTTTCTTTTTTTAAAATGTTCAAGTGAAGACGTTAAAGTCTTCTAACTCGTCTTCTTATGCCTTGGTCAAGTTGGTAAAGAAAGAACCCTATATTAGCCCAAGCGCTTTCGACCATTTCCCTAGTCATATTCGGGGGTTGTGTTAGATTGTTTGTTGCAGTGCGTTTTATATTTATTTAGAGAGGCGTATATTTATTTGGAGTGTTTTTTTAATAAATAATAGATGAGTTTAGAACATTCTGTTTATATATATATATATATATATATATATATATATACTGTTATATGGTTTACTATATGTATAAAAAAGAGTGTTTAATATCGGTGATAGAGCATATGTAGATCTAAGTTTGAATTACGTAGACACATGGTCTTGGTCTGATGATCGCAGGGATGAGAAACTGACAGTCACCAGCCGGCGTTGACTAAGTCTACGCTATTACAACTTATATATGTACGTGTGTGTGTCTGTGTGCGTCTGTGTGTGTGTGCGTGTGATAATTATGATTAAAACTAACGCTAAAATCGTTGTAAATCACTAAAGCACTGTGTCCTATGCACAAAACCGCCGAGATAGACCACAATATTACTACTATAAAATATGATAAAATGAAGTAAAAACTCACGACTGAATTTCATGTGACCGATCATCAGGTAAGTCAATGGAATTCAACCATGTAAATATGTTTTCAGTACTATATTTAAGTCACGTGACTATGGCAGGGTTAACATACTAAGTCACTTGGTTCAATCTGGCATCAATTTCCAGGGTAAATATTTCCCATCATAGTGACATTTAGCTACCAATTCCGATCTTTTACTAAGCAGATATTTTTCTACCAAGTAAAATTTACAATGTTTCGAACTCTCATGACAAACATTCGCTCTTTTTAAATTAGATCTTGTTCTTCCTGAAACTTTTCTTTATATTTCTAAACATACTTAGAGAGTTGTGTGCGATTTGCGTAATTCTTTTTAACGCGAATCCAAATTTTGATTAAATGTTTTGAAATTATCTTAGTGTTTTGTTCTTTTTTTCTGAATGGGCGTACATTTTTATTTTTATTCTTCATTTTCGGAGATCTTTTCCAATAAAAGCATGAAAAAAGCTAATGTCAGGTTATTATTAAAATATCACAATAGACAGCAACTTTTATCAAGAAAATACTTTACAGCTGCATCCTTTAGCCTTCGGAACCTACCTGGTGCGATCGGTTTTCGAGTTTGCCTGTTTAAAAAGCGTATAATCACGGGTGCATCCATGATAGTCTGTTTCAGTTCTTCAAGAGTGGAATGTGTGATGTTGCCAACGTGTATTTATTGCTCCTATTCTTCAAAATAGTTTCTCAGGGTTTGAAGTGTGGTGACAAGGCAGCTTATTCTATTATATATGAAAAGCGATTACCGAACATTTTTCTTCTTAAAATCGCGACTCACATTGTCTTTGAAAAAATTTGCTTTTTTTCTTTCTTTTCTACTCTATTTATTGGTAAATTTGGGATAAAACTGTGTTCTAGATTTTCTTGGTACTTGACTGCTGTCAAAGTTCCATTAACAGTAACTAAATAACCAGTAAAACCCACACCCAGACTATAATTCCTCCATCACCAAACCTACGAGTAACACTTCTCGGTGTTTCTTATCGTAGATCAGAAATAGCTATAGTCAGGCTCGTCAAGATGAAAGCACTTTTTGTTTATCATTTTCTGTCGATCAAGAAGCCAGAAGTCAGTGGCTTCTGGCTTCTTTGTGGGCGGGCTTATGCTGCATTCTCTGAAAAGGGGTAAGACTGCCTATCAGAAGTGGTGCCTTGGGTATGATACTAAACTACATCTAGCGTTGATGCCTAACAAACTAGATAAGTAAAATCCTTCAATAATATTATTCCTTGAGATTAAGAGTCCAAGCGAAAAGCAACAATTTAAATCGATAATTGCCAGTGAAGTGTGACGAAAATCGTTGGTTGTTCACAGTCAGCTATTTCTAAAATTTGGCTCAAATATAAAAAATAGAGTAATTAAAAAAAAGGACAACATCCTGGTAGACCACAACCAGGTTATTTCATATTTTCCACTACATAGTACGGAAAAATACGATTAATTAAAATTATTTAAGTCAGCGATCTATGTTCTGACTTAGCTCACCGTTGCTTAACTTCGGTGATCTAAGGATAACCGAATATCTAAACGTTTCTAAACTGTATAGCTTATGGAGTATCAATATTGTTTGGCAATAGTTTTAGCGTTTCACGCTCTTTTGGGAAATATTTACTCTGGAATTTGATGCCAGATTGAACCAAGTGACCATGTTAACCCTGCCATAGTCGCGTGACTTAAATGTTGTACTGAAAACATATTTATTTTGTTGAATTCCACTGACTTCAGACATGTTTTACTAAATAAATCTCTTTAAAGTAGCATTTTATCCACTGCATCAAGAAACGTATGATTCATATTTGAAAGATATTGGTTATTAAGATTTCTAGGCCTTAGACTATTTTACTTGTTTTTATTTATTTTTAAGAGAGAAATTGTCAAGCATTAAAATGGTCGACAATTTTAACTAAACCTCACAAAAACTTTTGGAACTCGACTGTAGCAGTTATGGCTGACATTTGCTGAAGCGTAATTTACAGATGACTACTCAAAATCCAATCATTGCTGAAACAACTGTGAGAAAGAGTTGTAAACGCAGAGCACTCGTTGTTTGGTTATAGGTTGACACGTGGTATTTGAAAGAAGTGAGTTGAATTGAATCGAAACACCTAAAGAGTAAAGTTGTGCAGCTTGAGGGTTCAGTGAAACATCGGCTTATAAATACAAGGATGATGCTTTCCTCCATCGACAAAATAGAACTACACCACGTCTTCTTTTGAGACTGGCCCAAAGAATATGTAATGTTTTGTTTTTGTGTTTGTGTTTGTTTATTTTGTTTTTCTAGGCTTTTTTCTTTGCTTTTTGGAGGAAGGGATGATCGTTGTTTGTTTGTTTGTTTGTTTGTTTGTTTGTTTGCTTTTTTTTTGTTTTTTTTTTGTTTTTTGAGGCATTTGTGTACAAAGATATATGTCTTTCTTTTCCTGCAATAAAGGTTAAGTGCCAACTTTTCTTCTTGGGACCTTTTGCCTTTTACGTTTCGAGACACTGACAGGACAGACAGGGTTCTCTAGCCTTGGTGCAATACCAAGGCTTCAAAGTTCAGTCCGTCCTCTTCTACTTCTAAGAAAGGAGAAACACCGAATTCAAGCCACCACTGCCTCGCTTCCTATCCGTAGCGGAGGGGTTGGGTAAATTCCTATATCAGAATTATTCCATACCTCTTCTCTCTTTATTCATTCGTTTTATTCTCTTTTTTAATTTGTTTTTCTTTACGAGTTTACTCCTACTTCTTGCTTCTCTCTTTTATTTCTTTTCATATTTGGGGGATACAAACCGGGGCCAGCCAAACTTTTTCGTATATTTTTTTCCTCCAAAATAACAATCTGCCTGATACAAGTTTCTCAGGTAGCAAGATTCAGTGAAAACTCTGCTGCCAGCCAAACTCTGCTACACGTGAAATCGTATCTGTAATCTAATTGGCATAAGAAAACCGTTTCGTTTGTTTGTTTGTTCGTTTGTTTGTTTGTTCGTTTGTTTGTTGATTTTTTTTTGGGGGGGGTCTCAGATAGCAGACAGTCCCCGGTGGCTTGACTTGTTCAAAAGGTAAAGAAAACAGAAGAAGAAAAATGGAAGAGAAAAATAATATGGAAAAAAAATAGAGAGGAATCTTGTCATTCTGAAACCACTTTAATGATTGTGGCATAGGCATCACTTGTTCCTGTCTCACATGGTCAAAACTTTGAATGAAAACCTAATTATTTTCACTGAGCATTCCCTATCACACGAATAGATAGCGGCTTTCAAATATATTTATATAAAAATCTTCTGATACATGCATAATTATTCGCCTATGCTTTAGAAAAACTGCATATCGTATATATATATATATATATATATATATATATATAGAGAGAGAGAGAGAGAGAGAGAGAGAACCAACTATATCTATTCAAATACGGGACAGTCAAGAATGAACTGTCAGAAAGTTGTCTATATACTTTATAATACATGCTTTTACTTTATAGACTGGCACAGAAAAAACCGATATGAATATTGACGGAGCTACGTATACTTGTATTAACACGTAGGTATATGTATTTGCTTTTATAACATTATGGATGTTTATAGATATGCTGGTACAATATCAGAATATTTTCTTTTAAGGGTATTGAGAAAAATACAATAGTTTCAGGTTTAATATAACACCAATTATAATGAGCATGGTTTGGAAGCAACATTCATTTTGTAGGCCAGTAATGAGAGTTTTTCTTTTGTGCTCGCAGCAGAAAACAGTTCTTGAGACTGTCGTATACAGCACTTTAGCTTTTACGCCACGGAGATTCCTCCTTTACAGCGGTATTTGTTGACCGCCCCACCAAATGGGCAAGTGTGGCACAAGGCCTTTTTTATGGTGGGTCCGGGCGCAGGGCCGTAGCCCACACGTGCCCGGCACTTCCCAAAAATGCCTACGGCCCCGTCGGATTCCTCCTTTACAGCATTCAAAAACCAACATAAATTGAATTTTAATTATTTTCTACCAAGACCAGAACATGACATTGAATAGTTTGCATATCAAATCAAGGGATATCCTCAGATCAAAACATATTTAGATCAGCTTTTATTAGCCAAATACGAAACAAGATAACTAGAAAATAATAATAGTCAATAAATCTCAGAGAAATTTTGTTAAAAACTTGTTTATTACTTCGTCTGTGTCTTATCAATATAGAGGATATACAAAAGACATTTTTACTCACTTTTAAAATGCGTATAGAAGAGTGAAACCCTGGATATTAAACATATATTTCGTGATTACGATTCCATTGTTCAGCTGTATATGGGTTTCCATCTATATATTTACTATTTAAAATTTCATGATTTAGCCTCGGTGCTTTTATTTTAACACACTTCGTACATAGAGAAATAAAGATACCACTCTTACACATCAGTACAATAAAGGTATTTCCAGTTGTATATGAATACTATAATTTACGAAGCTCTTTGCTTCGATGTGGCACAAGGCCGATTGAATGGGGCACCCAATGAGACTCGAACTCACTCTTGCAGGTTTGCTAGTCAAGCTTGCTAACCATTACACTACCTGAGGTGCCCCTAGTTGTATATGAATACTAAATCTCAATAGTTACCCCTTACAGTATATTATTTCTCATTTAATAGATAGATAGATAGATAGATAGATAGATAGATAGATAATTTGCGTGTATATTAGTGTATACATGTTGATTTAATGCATGAAATTATTATGGGCTGTATATGTGTTCAAATTGCCAGGATGATTATAGGGGGCGCTATGGGATGAATGAGCTATCTTGAAAATCACGTTTTGTAACCTGTCTTTTATTTCAATTTGAAAAAGACAACAAACTACAAAATTAGATAGATAGATAGATAGATAGATATGATTACAATTTGATATGACTAGAATTAGATAGATACGAAAGACAATTTTTGCTCATTCTTAGAATGTGTGTAGAAGAGTGAAACCCTGGATATTAAACATGTATCTCGAGACCACGGATCCATTGTTCCGCTGTATACGGGTTTCAGTCAATATTTACAATTTAAAATTTCAAAACTTTATCATTTAGCCTCGGTACTTTTAATTTAACACACTTCGTTGATAGATAGATAGATATATAGATAGAAAAAATACAATTTGAATAGATAGATAGATAGATAGATAGATAGATAGATAGATAGATAGATAGATAGATAGATCGCAAAAGGCATTAAATCGGGCTCATTATCTCTGTTCGATTCTTCGGTGGTTGTGACAACGAATTGTAAAGGGAGATAATCGCTTCTTTCATTTCGTGATCTCGCATCGATAGCCCCTTTTAACTTGGAATCTTCAAATGTCTGTGCGTGGGAAGACAGGAATAAAAGATGAGAAATGCACACACGATTTGTTTCGGAACGTTTGAAGGCGGCTTCCATCGAAATTGTCAACGTCGATAAGTGTTTGTTAATCAGAGGAGATTGGGCGGAAGGGATTACCTACCAATGTAACTTTACTTACCACGTGATTCTGAATAATTTATAGCAGTCAAGGAATGCGCATGCGCAGTGAGGTGATCGGAACGGAAATGGGCGGGGAGATTGAAAGGTGGAAAAGTGATAGAAAATGTGAATTTTCGTGCCCGGAGATTGTAGATTTTACAAATGCACAAATGTTTTTTTTTGCACCAAAGAAAGATTGTCTTTCCTCTTTAGTTTGATTTTGTTTCTTTATTTAATGGTAAATCAACCTCCGTGGCCTACTTAATGCCAAAGCCATTCTTCTAGTACAACAGTGATACTATTCAACCCATAGCCGAGGAGATAGAGAAGTTCATATTTTTCCCGATATATAAGTGCTTAAGGAAACATTGTAGCGTGACTAGAGTTCGAACTAGCCTACAACGATGTCGCAGTACAGCACTTTAACCACTAGGTGACGGTGACACTTCTTTTTTCTTTGGGTTGCGGTTACTGGGTTTGGAAATCAACATTTCAGAATCCTGTTTTTTACAGAAATTATAGGACCTTGTTTAGCTTGGTTAGAAGCCCATTACAAGCGAGTTCGATTCTTAATGAGAGCTCTTTACTTCCGGCCTTGTACCAAACTAAGATAAGAGTTGGAAATGACTACTGGTACTGAAAGCAAATGTACTTTTTATTAACTAGATTTGATGAGTATGGGTTGCAAGCCAAAAATTGATTTTACTACCTGCTATTGCGAAGCGGTCATTCACTTAGGAACTGAACAGGCTCACTGCTACTTAACTTCGTTGATTTGGTCGAGACCGGTGCCTTAAGCGTCACTTAATCATAATTCTAAATTTACCACACTTTTCTTAGTCTGGCACATTGACCTCTGGTTGCTTACTGTACCAAATGTTTCTAAATGGTCACTCATCTCAGTACTGAACATGTTCATCGCTGCTCAACTTTGGAAATTTAAGTGGGGATCAGTTCTTCATGTGTGACTTAACCATATCTCTAAGTCCTTCCAAGTTTTAATTAATACTGCGCACGGACCTCAGATAGTTTATGATACCATCTATTCTTAAATGGTCACTCATTTTATTGCTAAACAGGCTCATCGTTGCTTAACTTCGGTGATCAGTTTGGGATTGGTACTTAAAGCGTGACTTGGCCGTATGTCAAAAAAGACATACTTATTTTACCAACCACTGTGATTCATAATTCTACTAACGCCAAAAGAACTAGTTTGGTTTGGCTCCTTTGTTTGACGGTATATAAACTTTCGTGGGTTATTTAATGGCAAAGCTACCCTTGTAGAACACCAATAATAAAATTTAACCCATAGTTTGGGGTATAAGGGTTTCATGCTTGTCCCAATGGTATTAGTCTCAAAGTGAACGTTATAGCGCGACTGGAGTTCGAACTCGCTCTCTTCGAGGCCACAATCCAGCACTTTAGCCATTACGCCACAGGGAGTGCCCCAGTGAAAGAAACGGAAGCAAAAGCCCGGTAAGTTAGAATAAAAGGAAAAAAAAAAGAAGTTATTATCTCATAGAAAAGAAGACAGAAGGGAATATAACCCAGAAATAAGCACTAAGATGAATTAGAAAATAAGAAAGGAAAATGAACTAGAGATTTGTAAGTACGCAGGGGGCCCCTGGTAATTTAAAATAAATTATATAAAGCAATATAGAATAATTTAATAGGAAAAAAAGTCAGTATATTTTCAAACAAACTTTAACATACTGTATCGGCTATAAACAAGTATACCTATAAAACATTTTACAGAAAATTAACTTTCTTCTAAAGCGAAGATACGTGCATTTTATTATTTCTATTGGGTGCGGAAGAAAAATATGAAATAATTTTTAAAACGCTTTTTCTTTTTGTCTGATTAGTCCAATATTTAAAAAAAACACGATAAATCTAAATTTTCATGATTAGTTCTATTATTCAAGCACTTTCATTAAAATTCAGCCCAATATGTGTGAGCAAGAAAAGAAACGACAATCTATTGCTTAACGTCGAAACCAAACTATAAAAATTTTTCCGAAATGATTGGAGTTTCTTCGTCAGCCGTATACAAAAGCAAAGAAAAAATTTGTTTACAAAAAAAGAGTTTTTTTTAAGGAAAAGGGGAAGTGGAGGACTGAACGAAAAACAAAAAGAAGGCTTTTTAACTGCTCCCACAACAGCGATTAAGACGGAACCCACAACGTCAATAAGAAAGTACGTTGATGAATTGAAAGTCCACGAGAAAACTGTGAGGACTGCTATAAAACAAGATTTAATCCCCTTCATTACGGTACAAGAGGCCTTTTAGAAAATAAAACAAATGCAACTTCTCATCCCAATATTGGTTCGCTTAAGACTGCTATTAAGGAGGAATGGAATAAAATATGCGAAGAAATTATTTTGAAGGCAAGCAAATCGTTTAGAAAGCTTATTGATACAATAATTAACAAAAATAGCGGCCATATTGAGTAAATTTACTGTTTTGTGTCTATCTTCTAATTTTGTTGTTTTTTTTTTAATTAAAATTAATCTTGTCTTTAATTGGAATCATTTTAAGATGAGGTTTCTTAATCTGAGAATTTATTTTTATTTATTGCAGACTTTTTTTTTTCCTCATCTTGGTAGTTTTTTGTGTTGTTTCTTCTTTCACTACGTTTCGGCCAAATTTCACCTCTGGCCTTCTTCAGGTGATTTACCGTGACCTTGGATAGGAATGCTGAGTCTTGTAACCGTATCCCCAGGAATTACTGCCTTCCATAGTTGTTATCTATCGCACCCCGTTTTTGACCTAGTAAACCTCTGGCCGGCTTGGGTAGGATTTGAAACCGCTATCTTCTGACAATGCTATGGAAGACAGTAATTACTGGGGATACGGTTACAAGACTCAGCATTCCTGTCCGAGGTCGCAGTAAATCACCTGAAGAAGGCCAGGGGTGAAATTTGGCCGAAACATAGTGAAAGAAGAAACAACACAAAAAACTACCAAGATGAGGAGAAAAAAAAGTCCGCAATAAATCAAATTAATTCTCAGAATTAATCTTGTTTTATGATAGAGTCAGTTTTTATTATGCTAGGATATTCCTAATTTTGCTTCTGCACCCTGTAGTGGAACAATATGCATAATACCTAATACACCATGTACAGATTGCATCTTAATGGTCATCGTAACAGATAAAAAATTCTAAGCATAAATCCGTACCTTCTTCTCCCATATATGCGCAACATAATAAAACAATCTCAACTACTTAGTTTTGCACCCCAACGTGTGTCTTGAATATGACCTTAAACCATCGGATGGTTAGGCACCTTTTGGCAATGTGGAGTATTCTTTCATTACTCCCAGGTCAACTCTGACTGGGAGTGGTAGTAGCCGTTAGGTTTCTCTTGACGTGCCAAATAGAAATATTAAATCATTTTCTATACTTAAAACCATTTCACTGTATGCAATCAAATGAGCTCAGGTTCGTTTATAAATTGTTACATACGAACTATTCGTTTACAAATCATATATATATATATATATATATATATATATATATATATATATATATATATATATATATATATATAAGATATGAGTGTATAAACAAGATTTGGCATTAAATAACCAACAAGGATTGATATGCTGTAAAGCACAACTAACCAACCAACTAATCTTTTTGCTTTGATGGAAACGCCATCCAAAAGATGGACAACTTTAAAACCAAGAATATTGTTATTCGCTCTACGTCATATCCCCTTCATTACAAATACTAATTATCATAAAGTTGCCTCTTGTTTAGAACGTAATTTGAAAAAGTCAACATTGATCCCATTCACAATTTTATTTTACTATGAGGTTTGGTTTGAGTTCTTTGTTTTTTGTGTCTATCATACAATTTGGTGCAAAAAGATAATCCGTTTCTCAAATTCAACTTCCTGGTGACATTAATGTTTCACGTTGGACCACATGGAGAACGTTAAAAAATTGCCCTAGTGTTGAATATTTAAAGGGGCAAAAAGCTCCTTCATGGAAGGAACATTACATAAAGGCAAGATTTAGTTGGGCCAAAAAGTACGTCTCCTTTGGGGGAAAATGGAGTGATGTTGTATTTACAGACGAGAAAAAAATGGAATTTTGATGGTCCCAATGGGTTCCATTGCTATTAGCACGACCTAAGGAAAGAAAAAAAATTTTCTGGATTTTCTAACATCTCTGATAATGGACCGTTTATTCCTTGGACTGAGTTTTTCTGGCCTACCTGGAATCTTTTTGGGTGTTTTGTTCTTATTTTTATGTAATTATTCACTGCACACCTTGATCTGTTGATTTTCTTGGCGATTTCTCGTTGAGAATGCCCATCTTTTTCAAAAGTATCGATCATTCCTTTCTCGTGATCTGTAAAAGAATTGCCGCGTCCCATGATATATTTTTAATTTTTATGGCTAATTTTTATGTAAAAATTAATCTTAACATAAAAATCTGAGGGTTAATTTGTTTTATCTAATAAATTCATAGGTGGCCTTATCTTTTTGCAACATGCTAATCTTAATATTTTCTGAAATAATAATCAAAGAAAAAAATCTTTCAAAAACTTTTTTAAAAAGATAATTTTATTACTAAATACATTTATAAAAATATGAATTTTTAAGAGAAAAAAATTGGATCAATAAAAATTTCTGCATTTTTTCGTGGTGGCATTATCTTTTTGCACCAAAGTGTATAAGTGGGTTATTTAACGCTAAAACTGAAGGGAGTCCCAGTGGCGTAGTAGCTAACGTAATGGCTTTGGTATTAAATAACCCACGAAAGTTGATATGCCATTAAACAAATAAACCTAATCAAACCTAATGCCAAAACAATCCTTACAGAAGAATAGTAGTGGTACTATTTAATCCTTAGCTGGGGGATATAGGGTTTCATGCCTTCTCAAGTTTATAAGTCGGAAAGCAAACGTAATAGCGCGACTGGAGTTCGAACTCTCTTACTACTATGTTGCAGTCAAACACGTTAGATACTACAACACGGGGACTCGTCCCTTTCGCCACCAATTTTACAATTAGAAAGAACAATATTTGCCATTTTATGGACAGCTATCGATAGGCTATCGGTTATATGGAAGTCAAACCTGACCGATAAAATGAAACGCAGTTTCTTCCAAGCAGCGGTCGTGTCGCTATTGCTATATGGATGCACTACATGGACGCTGACTAAACTAAACAGATGGAGAAAAAGCTTCACGGCAATTACAAAAGAATGTTGCGAACACTTTTGAACAAGTCCTGGAGGCAACACCCCATAAAGCAGCAGCTATACGGCCACTTGCTTTCCATCACGAATTCTATCAAAGTTAGACGATCCAGACATGCAGGACACTGCTGGAGAAGCAGGGACGAGTTCATAAGTGATATTTTCCCATGGACCCCTTCATATGACCGAGCAAAAGCAGGCCGACCAGCTCGAACCTACGTACAGCAGCTCTGTGAGGATACGGGATGTAGCCCTGAGGATCTGCCAGAAGCGATGAACGATAGGGAGGAGTCGCGAGAGAGGGTCAGGGATATCCGTGCTGGCAGCACGACAAGATGATGATGATGATGATGTTTCAATAGGCTTGTCGGTGGAGCTCAGAATACGTTTTCTGTATGCCTTGCAATGGCGCAAAACCCACTCCCCCCAAAAGGAGTGTCTTGGGTATGTCATTAAACTACATCTTATAGTGAGGCTCCAGTTCTGGATATCTGGACAGTGTGGAGGACTTACTCATTACTATTACTCCCAGTTTTGCTCCAACCTGGAGTGGTAATACCTGTTAAGTCCTATCAATGAGTTAAATTGATCTGTTTGAAGATTATTCGATTTTAGCGCAAACTGAAACAACTATATAAAAGTATAAATATGAACGTACAATGGACATGATTCCGTGATTCTTAACCTCAAGATATAAATAACCCCAGACAGGTTGACAGGCCATTATAAGCAATCATTCAATCACATTGTTTAAAGGCTTAAATCGTTCAAATGCTTGCTCTCATGAACTATACACACCTGAATTGCTCGCCTAACGATCGTATCTTGCAATGCTTCAATTTCATGACGAATAAATCTTTCAGTTCATCACTAGTTCGCTGCCTAAGTTTAAAGACTTGAGTCTTCCTCAGAGGAAATAGGGACTACAGGATAGATATGGTGGGTGAAATAACCGTTGTATAGCAAGGTTAGTCCCAATTTTCTTAAGACAGTTTTAATCACAAACGAATGATTGTCACCATTTCACTCGATGAGGGGAAAATGGAATAGTATGATGACTGCTGCTGAAAGACATACGTTCCATCTACTTACCGCTACTAGCGCCTGCATCGCAGCAGATTTTAAATCCAGATCATTCTACTTAAACCTATACAATCAAAATGGAAATTACAATAGCGAATTTCTTCAGTCACTATATCATGTCTCCTACAATAAGCAATGACATTGACCGAAACAGCTCAAAGGCTTAGCGTCCTTCTTCTCTGCGATCAATTTCTCGACGCGTGCTTTTCGCAAATCTTTCAGGCGAAGCAGAAAACTGTGTGGCATATTTTTATAGCTTGTACGACAGAAGTTTTTTGCCTCAGGTGCTTTTTGCTCTCGCGTTGCGGTAAAAATATTTCCCTTTACGTGATATCATTGAAGTTTTGAATTCTATACCCTGTGAATATCGTCTATTGAGTCCACTGAAATAGCTCAGAGGAGCATCGGCGTAGGGTTAGGTAAACATTTGCAAGTGTATGCTCCTTAAGTTTGTTTTTTTTTTTTATTCCTTTTTCAATGTATTTAGGATCGAGATCTTTTCCTCATCAAACAGTTTCTTTGTGAATGTATATGGGAGCGTATCAAAAGAACGCCTGGTCTTTCTTTGCTTTTGCCGCCGTTTTCTAGCAGCTTCTGACTGATAAGGGAAAAGAAGGTTCTCGTGAATCTGTTTTATTTGTGCTTTTATTAATTCCTTGTCAGCTAATGTTTCCTCAGTGCGTTTTTAAGAAGCCTTTATTTGACTCTAAGTCCTCATTTCTCGCCTTACTTTCTATTGACTGTTTTTCGGTACATTCCTGCTTTTTTTTTTTTTTTTTTTTTTTTTTGTTCTACACCAAAATGATCAAGGCACACTGCATGAGCACTTTCAGTGAGAGAAAATAGTTTCTTCTCGATAAATCATGTCAATCTATTCCGAATAATGAAAGACAATTCATCTTCCAGAACCTGTTCTCATTTGCTTTTGGCTATCTGATACGGGTTGTATTACCTCTTACACTTGGCCGAAAAGACAGAACCTTGTGCACAGGGGTACTTTTTCTGACACTGATTCTCTCAATTGATTTATTTATCTCAGTTGGAGTTTTACGTCATAGCCGCTTCAGACATCCCATTTGAGCGCTCTGGAACCATTCTTTTAAAACTTGTAAAACTACGGCGATATACATGTGTGTGTGTGCAGATGAAGATGAGGTCTTTATGATTATGATAGTAATTTAAATCATGAATCTATCTCTTCTTTCCCTAGGTGTGGGCAATATAATAAAGCAGTCTCAGCTTTTCAGCTTTGGTGGACAAGCAATTTAAGAGATGGACAACTTCAAAACTAATAATCGTAGTACGCCGACTCTACTTATACGGGTCCCAAGCCCGAAGGAAAAAAGAGAGTTGATCATAGGATGAAGATAATATGACTAAGAGAAATCATGTTAGGGAAAGATATGTGTTCGTTCAACCAAACGGAACTGTCATAACAATATTAAATCAATACAAGACACTAATGAAGATTGATTGATTGATTGATTTTAATAGCATGGTAACCCGTCAAGGGTTATTCTCAAGTTAAAAGTTAGGGAATTATGTTCATTGTACTAATATATACTAAGAAGTATATTAATATACTAAGAGGCCAGAAGAAACAATACCTCAAAGAATATAGATTCTTTGAGTAGATATTTCTTCAAAGTCTTTAGCGCTCGGTTATATGATATTAAATATTCCTATCTAATAGACAATTTGGACACAGTTATATGGTTTCAAGTTTTCCTTCCAAATACTAATAATTCATACACTGTTATATGATTTCTTGCCCAGTCGACTATATAATACACCGACCGCTTCTCTGCAGAGGGGTAAGACTCCCTCAACGATTGTCCGGGATATGACACTAAACAATCTAATGGTGAGGCTCCAGTAGTGCTGGAACTTTGGGGGAATGCGGAGTACCCCTTCATTGCCATCGCTCCCAGGTCCACTCTGGCCCGGAGTAGTAGCACCTGATAAGGGTCCTATCTGTGGGTCAAATAGAACTAAACTGTGTACTTATGCTAAACTGATTTGTTTGAAATAGAACTGTTTTTGTATGCTAAACTGAATTATTTGAAATAGAACTTTTTGACATTTAAAATGTGTACTTATGCTAAGCTAAATTGTTTGAAATTGAACTATTTATATGTAGCAAAATGGATTTGGCATTTAATAACCTACAAAGGTTGATATGCGATAAAACTTAACCAAATCAAATTGTTATATGATTTCAGGTAATTATTTCTATTTAATAGCAATCATTTTTTTGCAAACAGTTATATGGCTTCAAATAACAAATAATAATTCTTTGTAATAACTTTTTACTTTAAGTAACTATTTTTATACAATTAATTTAACCTTATATAGCAAGTAATGACAATAAAGAACTATACATTCTGCGGAACTATCGTCTCACCATCAGACACATACCAAAGACACCTCTGTTTGGGGTCTTATCCCGCTGCAGTGGATATAGTCAGCGTATTATAACCCCACCGACAGAGCGATTTGTTTGTTTTTTGAGGAGTTTTTTGTTGTTTGTGTGTGTGTTTGTGTGGTATTTTAATGAAAAGAGAAAGTGTCATGTGGTATACTGATAATAGTAAAAAAAAAACTATACATCTTGTTACTAGAAAAACAGACCCTGACCTAAGTGCGTAATAATTGCAATACAGCCAAATGACCCAAGTGAAGAAAATAAATAAAATAGAGGTAATCAGTAATGTTTTTTGGCACCAACCCGTTTTCCTAACAATATCGATCAAGTCTCGTTTAACAGAGAGCACAGCACCTTTGACTGAATAACGATTAGTTCAATTCGCTTTCATTAAAATTGTCCTTTCTCATTATGTAGCACAGTAGGAGTTGATTAGAGGTTCGTGAGACTCGGCTCTGATTTGAGAGCAAAAACAGAAAGAAAAACGTGTAGATGAATATAGAATGATGCAGAACATGATGACCGAACATTGGGGTCTGTTTTATACATACCCACAGACAATCTATCTATTCTACAAGGTTGAAAAAAGTTGTTTTTACTCGAGTCACAAAAAGAAAACCGGTATAGATTTTATACATATCAATGCACAAACATACAGAAACTCAGAAAACACACACACACACATATATATATATATATATGTGTGTGTGTGTGTGTGTGTGTGTTTCTTATAATTTTTGTTGTTGAAATATTGTCCACTATATATATGTATATAGTGGACAATATTTGATCAATAAAATAAACAAGATAAAACTCATAACTCAGAGTTTCTCGTCGTCCATCCAACCCACAGTCATGAGTTTTTGCTCTATTTGAATTTGTTTTGTTTTATAGTTGAAATATCGTAATGTTCCTATGTATTTATATTTTACTGATTTTAGATAGGTTTTAACGGTCAATATTCATTACAATTAGAAACATATATATATATATATATATATATATATATATATATATATATATATATATGGAAGAAAATAATGGATTGTAATCCGACAGTTTGTAAAGAAAAATTGATAACAAGGTAATCCAAGTAGAAGGAGAGATTTATATATTATCACGCTTTGTACGCATCCATCGTTAACGTGACATCACTATTATAACCCCTCATATTCCTGATGATGGTTCAGCAAAACCGAAACGCTTTGTTTCTCAATAAATCTCTCCTTCTACTTGGATTACCTTGTTATCAATATATATATATATATATATATACCTTTAAGAAAAACTAAAATCTGGTCACTTTAGGATTATAAATTTATTTCCATCCTTCTATGAGTATTGATATGAATGATTAACTCCAAATTTAACAGGACTTCTCCAGATCTAAATGGAGATAATGAGACTCATCTGAAGAATATATATATATATAATTGTTGGGTTGGCTGAGATCGGTAGTATATTGTATTGGTCGAAATCGAACTGTAACGCTGGTGACACATATGTATCGACGTCTGGTAATGTACCCAGCCAGCCATCCAGCCAGCCCAATATGGCATCGATAACATGTACAGAGCCACTTTCGAAATGAGGACGACGAGTCGACTGCTGAACGCCGCTTATGTATATTCTGTATTTACTCTGTATAGCCATATTTGCATAGGCACGTGCGAGTGTTATGCAAGTATGTTGATTCATAAGCCGGCGGTGTCATTTCGCCAAAACGTCCCCGATTAACATACTCCCATGTGACGATTCGCCCTCGGCCCCCCGTTACATCAACTTCTTCGAAACCATTTCGATCTTGGCCGGTGATCATCTAGTGGTTCCAATAGGGGTATCGCACATTTCCTTACGGCACAAAAAATACAATCAAGGGAGTGGGAGGAAAAAGAACAAACGAACAATATGCTTGGGTTAACTCAAGTGTAAGAAGGGTGATTCTGTGACACTGTGCATTCCTTTGTGCATATGTAGACTAACGCTAGCGTGGATTTCTAGCGAAATTTCTACAAAGCTACAAGGAATGCCAACACATCTTGACCGGTCTTCCCTCACTGCTGCTGGACTCTCTCAGTCCCTTTGTCCAACTCCTGACTCGCGTTCTCTTCCTACTTCCGGTCGCGTCAAGATCTCGAGTCCAAACCCTTTGTCTGGTTTCGCGCCAAGACAGACAAAGAAATCGTCTGCTTGGCGGACCACCTACGTAGTGTCCCACCCAGTCACTACACAATAATGATTATATGTATACATAACAATATTAAGATGTTTTAAAGAACACCCGGCGCCTGTGGACTTTAGGTCTACACGGATCTTCTTGCTGTAAAATAGCTGAAAATATGAAACGTCGTAATCTAAAATTTAATTGCCTGTAATAACAGATTACAACATTTTATCGATAATTACAATGTAGAAATCAGGATTCCCTATTCGCTATTTCCCCTGCATATACTCTACTCTTCTTTTTGAAGATACAAAGGTTTTTTCCACCTGACGCAACCTAGTTTGATGTCAGCTAGCAAAATAAATGCTTATTTTCATACTAACTCAGAACGCTTATTTAGCAGTCTGTTAGGTTCAGAGAATTCGATAATACTAAATTTTTCCTGGAAGCAAAATGTCTAATATTCTAATTCATAAACATATGCGTATCCCCTTTTTCCTATTTTTCCTTTCGACTTCTACCTCCGTTCCATTCTCATGTTTGTACACTAATATATATATTCAGGGATGTATGTGTGAGTGTATATTGCGGAAGGATAACTTATAATAAAATCGGTTTCCTGGTTCTCTCCTTATTGATTTATTCGAGGATTATAGGAATATAACTTAAACTAGAGACTTAAACTATAAACAAAATTAATTTTGTCTTATTTGTTATCAAATGATGATAATCAATGATATTTAAAAAGTTGCACTCATTTATGTCCTAAAGATGAAGAGTAGACAATTCAATCTTTTTTAAATACGCAAAATCCTTAATAACTTGGCAATACTCGTATTCATGAACAAATCTTTGTAACGTCAAACACTCAGATAGATAGATAGATAGATAGAAAATATGAAAAACTGAGAGAGATAAACTGATTAATGATAAGCGGGAAGAATTTGCTTGTTTAATTCTTCAGTAGTTAAGTAAAATAAATTGAAATGAATCACAAAATTACCGACATTTGAAAAAATACACAATTCTTTTACTAAGAAGATTGTAGATAGGAACTAGAAGATCCGTCGTAGCGGTCCTTGATAATATTGATGCTTCTACTTAGGAAGGCATGAAATATTCTTACAAGCATTTCGTAGTTGTATCTGTTATATCGATAATTTCGATATTCAGTACGACTCTTACTCCCACAAAATTATCATTCAGTTACAGATTGAAAATTACTTTATTCTACGTCAGAGAATTATTAGTGTATACACGTAGCTCTAAAAAAAATTTGACTTTGATGTGCTATTGTTGATAAGTTACAGAGATTATTTTTTTATTAATTGCGGACTTTTTGTCCTGATCTTGGTAGGGTTTTTTTTGTGTGTGTTGTTTCTTCTTTCACTACGTTTCGGTCAAATTTCACCTCTGGCCTTCTTCAGGTGATTTACCGCGACCTCGGATAGGAAAATTAATTCTCAGATTAAGAAGCCTCATCTCAAAATGATTCCAATTAAAGACAAGTACAAAAAATTCGGTACGGATCCGACTCTGGAAGACCAGATAAGGACCAAAAAATCCATCCTTGATCGCCCTTAAGTCTCTGCCCGTGGCGCAGCGGATAGAGGCGTTGAGTCTCTACGGTTCCAGGTGAGCATTGTCAGAAGATAGCGGTTTCAAATCCTACCCAAGCCGGCCAGAGGTTTACTTGGTCAAAAACGTGGTGCGATAGACAACTATGGAAGGCAGTAATTACTGGGGATACGGTTACAAGACTCAGCATTCCTATCCGAGGTCGCGATAAATCACCTGAAGAAGACCAGAGGTGAAATTTGTCCGAAACGTAGTGAAAGAAGAAACAACGCAAAAAAAAAAAACTACCAAGATGAGGACAAAAAGTCCGCAATAAATAAAAAATTAATTCTCAGATTAAGAAGCCTCATCTTAAAATGATTCCAATTAAAGACAAGTGACAGATATCTATTGTGACATGCATAAGTATTAGACACATGCGATTTTTGACAGTTGTTTTTAAAAAAATAATGTTGAACGCTCCTGAATTCAAACTTCACCTGAATATAGTAAATGCGAAAAATATTACAAGTATTAGAAGCTTCTTGTTAGTAGCAATAATGATTTCTAACCTTTAAAAATGCCATATTTTCAGTACTTGCCCGTGTCACAAAACACACACACACAAAACACACACACACACACACATATATATATATATATATATTGTTCGCCAATGGTCCGGGAGACCAGGGTTCAATCCCAGGTCGCGTCATACAAAAGACTTTAAAAATGGTACTTGATACCTCCTTACTTAACGCTCAGCAAGGTAAGGTACGTATCAAGGGTAAAGTGGAGCAATTCTGGGAAAAGGGTAGCGCCCTCTCCTACACCTCGGTGTAGTAGCAATTGAAAAGGGAGCCTTCTGGTCGCCCTCGACTACGGTCACCAACAACAACAACAATATATATATATATATATATATATATATATATATATATATTGTACTGTTCACGTAGTATATATATATATATATATATATATATATATATATAGCGAGATAACCTGCTTTAATGTCTTGTAATTAGGCGTGAGAGGTGTGCGTTTCTAATTAGCAGTCTTGACTGGCTTTTTTGCTTGTTTTTTGTGGAATTTTTGTCAGTGTTATTTTCAAGGGGTGGTTTTTCAAACCAGCAGTGACTTAATATTGGGTTTATTTCTTGATATAGGTGTTTATTGTTGTCAATTTTTTTTTTTACTTCAAGGACAGGTTATTGAGTTTCATATCGAATGCTAATGGCATATATATTTTCTGACATCTATTTGTCTTTTTCTTACAATTACTGATTTCATGTTAGTATCTTTTTCAATTCTTTCTATGAGTTTGAATTGTGCAAAGCCGTAACCGTTTGAGAAAGAGTGTTGTTCGAGTAATATTAGATTGTGCTGATCCATAGTTTTGATCTTGTCTGTAGTTATTTAATCGAAAATAAAACGGCCATTATGACTTTCCAACGCATTGTGTTTGGTAGCGTGTGCATTCCAATAATTGGGGCTGTATAATACACTGACTGCACCCTTAACGGGTATCGTGGATATGACTCTAAACAATATGATGGTGAGGCTGCAGTAATGCTGGCGCTTTGGGGAATGCGGAGTACCCCTTCATTGCCATCGTACCCAGGTTCAATCTGGCCCAGAGTAGTAGCACCTGATAAATTCCTATCTATGGGTCAAATAGAACTAAACTTAGCACTTATGCTAAATCAAATTAATTGAAATAGAAGTGTTTTGACATTTAAACTGCGTACTTATTCCAAACTGAATTGTTTGAAATGGAACTGTTTTGACATTTAACTATGTGTGAACAAAAAATATACTTATACTAAACTCAATTGTGTGAATCAAAACTGTTTGACTAAACTGAATAGCTTGAAATAGAAATGTTTTTGACAATCAATACTGTGTACTCATGCTGAATTTCTTGAAATCGATCTGATTATTTGTATAAAAATGGATTTGGCATTAAATAACCTACAAAGTTTGATATGCCATAAAATCCAAACAACCAACCCAACCATTCCAGTAAATAAATTACATTTTTGCTTCTGCATTTTGATTCGTGGTAAAATTTGAAAGTCTTTTTTGTTGTAAAACTAGTGAATTAATAGGTTGATTTGAGATGTTTGCAGCATAGGTTGTCATTGATATTGCATGGTTGGCAAAATTTACAGGATTTTATTATGTGTTTCCTATGGATCACTTTATTGTTTAGTGTGTTGTTGTTACCCGTAATTTCTCTGAGGTTATTTAGTCGACGATAGATTAGTATGGCTGGTTCTTGAAAAGTATCTTTTAAATGATATTTGCTTTCAAAATATCCCAATGGTACTTGATTATTTGGGTTAGCGGTCGGATAGTGTTGTTGAATGTTTTTTATGAACGGGAGGCGATTCAGGTTCACTTTTAGTCCTAGTTTTTTGGGTGGATATGGTTTTATTCATCTGGTTTTCGATTAATGCATGGGTATATACTCGTGCTGAGAACTTATTTACGTTTCTCACGTTGTCTTTTTAATTCGTAGTCTAATGTACAGATCCTTCGCAGTTAAATCGCTTCTGAGTAGGGAAGGCTTTTTTTGGTGTTTTGTGAGAGAAGTTACGTGTGTTTGTGGGTTTTCTGTGTAATATTGTCTGTAGTTGTCTGTTCTTACCAATATTCAGGTGTCTAAAAATGCGATTGAATTTATTGACTTTTTGTTGTTAAATTTGATAGAGTTGCGCTTCATATTGAGATTAATTAGGAAACAATTCAGTTTTCCTTCTCTTGTGTATATGATGAATGTATTTGTCGCTGCCTCCCACCAGACAAGACTTGACACAAGGTCAAAAGCCCGAAGGCCAATTAAAGTGGGGATAAAGGGGAGGGAAAATGTCGGGAACGAGCCGAGACTCGAACCCTGCTAGTCTGTGCTGCTCATCGACCCACTAAGTGCAATGTGGGTCTAATGACGCAAGCAGTTTCACGAATCCAAATTTGGATCCGGGCACGTATGCCGGGTTATGGTTTAAACTAGACAGCAAGATCTAGTGCCATACATAGGGGACAGAGGATGCAGTTCGCCCACCCGAGGGTGGCCCAACCGAAGTTGGGGGCCTTTCGGTCTCGAATCTGCCATTGGTTTCGATACCCCATCCGACACGAATGCCAGACGGCCCAGCTAAAAGGCCAGGGAAGTATATGATGAATTGTGTATATGATGAATTTGAGATAAAATTACCGTAGTAGCTTGCTAGTCCCAGAAAAGATTTTAGAGATACCACATTTGTTATGTTAGGCATGTTTTTTATAGCACTCGACCTGGATGGGTCTGACTTTCTGCTTTTTGCATCTATAAACTGTCCCAAATACTTAATTTTAGATTTCAAAAATTCACATTTATCCAAACTAAATTTCAAGCCATGTTGCTTTATTTTTTCAAAAACTTCTTTGATATGTTCAGCATGTTGTGCTAGGCTTTCACTCTTAATCAAGCTGTCGTTAAGGTAGCCTATGGCGAAAACAATGTCATTCAATAACGTATCCATCATTTGCTGAAAAATGCCTGGTGTGAACTTTATTGTGATTGGCGGTCTGTTGAATCTATACAGACCTGTATGCATCAATTTATTAATGCATAAAAGAGACAATCATTCTGAATTTCCGAATAGATGTGCGTGTTTTCAAATTTTTCCATTTACATGGATGTGTAAGAAGTGGCTGCAACAATGCCCACGACGCATCGTTTCGTTTGTAAGAATTGTTGATCGTTAAAATTGAAGCCATTCTAATATTAGTGTTGGGAGACAAAACGGAGTAACTCCCTTGTCATGGTGTTTGAAAAACTCTCCCACGTCACGAGTCTTTTTTGGCAACATGACAAGGTAACCCAAGAAATCCGCTTCTTTCACGAACAGGATTTGAGTTGAGCGGACGCAGTGGTTCATTCTTCCTGTCGAGCACATGGGGCTCCCATCCTTCATATTCTAGAGTAAGTGGTTTCCACCTTTTTGCCGTATGGACTTTTCTATTTGCATCTAAGTGTCATTTGAACGCATGTAAAGCCTAGAGTTTCTATTCGTATTGTATACAATTAGATGCCTTATTATATTAATTGACTTCGCTCTGTTTCCTACCGAATATTCTGCGTTAGGTTACTCTCTTAGAGATAACTAAATGCGTTATAAAAACAACAGGGTATTATTCAAGAAATAACTCCTTGTTAAATTTTATATTAGTATTCGTTGCATTAGTGTTGTTATAACTCTTATGGGAGATTTTTTTTTGTTCTTCTCTTGTTGAAGAGTTCCCTCAAAATTAAAAGTACTTCTTTGTGTTTTATTTAGTAGAATGTGAATCTGACATTCATTATGACTAGAATCGTATCTTGTTATTTTGTATTAAGGCTGTTGATTTTGTTTAGAAAGTCTGTCGTGTCACGTATGAAAGAATTTGCTTTCTTGGCAAATCGTTGCATGTAGTGATCCACATATTTTGATAGTTTGATTGCGTGACTGTTAATTAACGAAATTACTGGTTTTCCTGGGTTGGGCAATTTAAAAATGACCTATATGAAAGTAATATTTCTATTTGCCTTATCAATTTCATTCATCTTTATATATATATATATATATATAATTATGGACACTGTAAGCCCATTACTCAAGCTTCATGTATTTCACACAATCTTCGCGCTATATATATATATATATATACATATATATATATATATATTTATATTGTCCATAATTGTACTATTTTTAGTTTTTATACCTACCCTGGTATAATAGTATCAAGCACTCCTTTTACGCAATTTTTTTTTCTGAGTTGATGTTTTCTGTCATTTGATAGATAGATAGATAGATCCCGTAACGTTATCATCTCGTTATATAATTCAAAATAAAATCACAGAATGAATAACTCCTTACTGACGTCGGATGTAAATTTCTCGGAAATCTAATTCTCGTTCTCGTTCAGAGTATTGACATGCTATCATGCTAGTTATTTAAACTCTTACATCACTAAATTGAGTGTTTCATTACTGAAAAGATATGAATACAACAAAAGAGTTGAATTTGATCTGATATTCTGACCAAGTGCCGGAAAACTAGTCAAGGGGTATTGTAAGATACTCTGGGCAATCTGTATAATACAGACACTTTGGCCCAGAAACCATACCTGACTTAAGAGTCATTGTCAAATGAAAGCTTTGAAGGAAACTCAGCTACTTTTGATTCATTCAAAGGATAAATATGCTACGTTAACAGTTCTTTTTAATCGCTTCTTTTGTGGCATATCAATACTTAAAAACACTATTCTGTATCCAATTCTCATTGGAGTAAACGAAAGTTAAAATTAATATGAAACCCCATGTGTTCATTTTAAAAAACACAAAAACTAACAACAACTGAATTATGCGAGAGTAGTAAACATACCAGAAAAGCCACTGACAATGAAACTGGTTCTAGTTTAAGGTTTAAATAGACTGTTAAAATACTCTGAAAAGGGCAATTAAACATATATCTAATGACTAGAACCGATTGACGATTCCTATGCTATAATGCAGAGACTTGCGTTGTCTGAAACAGCTGCTTTATTTACATTATATATATATATATATATATATATATATATATATATATATATATATATATATATATATCAACCACTTTACACGTGCAGGAGGCGACTTAAGGTCATTTTTTAAGCTGAGTTTTACATGTTTGAATTCAGATGTGTCTTTCTCCTAAACCAGTTGCCATACCAATATTAAAGAGTTCAGTTTTCTCGACAATTTACTCATTGTTCGAGGGAGAATAGTTGGATTCATGCCTTTGCAAAGCGCTAAGAGAAAAGTAAACAGCCTTGTTCAGGTTTTGAATTCTGGTCGTCGTGTCCATTTCCAAAGAGAGTAACAATTAAACCACAAAAACCTGCGTACATTGTGCACTTGTTATGAGCGGGGATAAAAACGGGTCAAGGTTACTTCCTTTAGACTCTGTATCCTGCCTTCAATACTTCATAACACATTTGATGTAAAGAAAGGAATTTCTTAAAAGAAACCACTGTTAATGTAGAAAACTTTCAACTCCGAATTCGCGATATACAAACATATATTTAACAAAATACAAACAGACAAGAGCACGATTCAATAAGAACAAGGCAAGTCGGACATTGATTTAACAAAAGTTTAATTATAATAATGAAGTGTAGGAAAGAATTGCCAAGCGTTGATAGTATATGAAAGCTTAAGAATCGCAATCGAGTTAAATACGTAAATGGGCAAACATGGTTATTAATATTTTTGATATTTCCCTATTCATATGGGTAATGATGCATGCAAGGAATTCTTTGGAATACTATAATATATGCAGTATAACATCGGAGATGGATATATTACAACTTATCGTTATTGACAGTCCTCTCGCTTTCAAGTTTTGAATTCCAAAAAGAATTATATCAAGTTTTCTTTCATCTTCCCGCTTTGTCCGCTTTGGACGAATCATGCGAAGTTATCCATACTTCTTTATTCGATATAAGAAGATGACTTCATTATTTTACTTTATTTCTTATTTATCTTCAGAGTTGATAGCGTTGATCGAAGTCGGTGGTTTTACGAAGATTTACTTCGGGTTTTATTACGCCCTGCATGGTCACTGATTTTCCCCTCAACTGGGACAATTTTAACTCCAACAGACTATTCACGTCTTAGCTGCTCTGCGCCGCTGGTTCAACTGTTATTTCATAATCAGTTTGCACGCATCGTGGAAACCGTTTTCCTTTTGGCGCCATAAAATTGTCTCCTGATCGGTTGACATCATCCAATCAGTGTTCCCTTGTCTCATCTTCAAATACCCACTTCAAATATATGCAGCTAAAACATATGATAGGAGCAAAACACCTCAAAATCCCTTATCGCTGAAAATGAGTCTCCAAACGTCGTTAACTGCACTACCCTAACTATAACCGGGCCATAGAGTGTTCGCCAATGGTCCGGGAGACCGGGGTTCAATCCCAGTTCGAGTCATACCAAAGACTCAAAATATGGCACTTGATGCTGCCTTGCTTAACACAGCATTATTAGGAAAGCATCAAGGGTAAAGCGGAGCAATCCTGGGAATGGAATTGCGCTCTCCCCTATACCTCGGTGTGGTAGATATTGAAAAGGGAGCCTTCGGGTCACCCTCGACAAAGGTCGCCAACTTTACTTTACTTTACTTACTATATATATATATATATATATATATATGTAGTTATACATAGAGAGACTCTCTTCCAGCCAATCAGATAGCGTCGCCGATTTGCTTATGATACATTTCTATTTTCAACCCAGGCGTCTGTTGCTATCCCGACCTAGACTTGGGAACCCCGCCTCATTCATCATCCTATTCGTTTCTCCTTTTTATCTTTTCTCTGTCTCTGTGACTACCTCGAATATCTTCCTCATATATGTTCTTCTTTTTCCACCGTCCTCTGGTGGCTCCTCTAAATTTAGCGAGGTAACAACTTACCACTTTTTCCAATAATACCCCAAGAATTTTTTCCGTGAAAAATTCTCAAATCCATTTATCAATGCAAAGCGACCTTGGTCTGTATTTCTAATTTATGCCCTTATTCTTTCTCTTTCAACGACTACCAAAAGAATACATTAAAAATGATACAATAAAAAATACAATTTAACAGAACCAAAAACAAAGAAAAGAAAGGGCCCCGCAACACGTTAAATTGCTCACAATCCTTTAATATTTGTTCTTTCTGTTCTTGTTTCATTCTCTTTGTCTATCTTTTACTTTTCTTTCTTCATTTTTAAAGTCATTACCTTTTCTCTTACTTTTTTTCCTTTTATTTTACCCAAACCAAGTCCTTTTCTGTTTTTTCTTTTTTTTTTACCCATGTCTTTCTTACTTCGTTTACTATCATTCTTCTTCTTTTCTCTCTCTCTCTTTCTCTCTCTCTCTCGCATACACACTCTCTCTCTCTCTCTCTCGCACACACACACATACACACACTCCTCTCTCTCTCTCTCTCTCTCTCTCTCTCTCTCTCTCTCTCTCTCTCTCTCTCTGCTCATAAATTACTTCTTCTCATCTTTCTTTCTTCCTCTATCTCTGTAACTGCCTCGAAACACTTTCTCATATATGTCCCTTCTTTTCCACAATTCTGTTGTCGACCTCTAAATCTAGCAAGGAAACAACTTACTTCTAAAGCAATCACCCAGCATCCCTAATTATATTACACCTCGATGATCAGACAAGGTATAGTAGGCCTAAATTCATGGATTTCCAGGCCGTGTTATAAGACATAGCAGCAAATCTGGCCAGTAACTCGAAGAGTACTAAGCGAGTCTAGTTCGTCATTTTCGCGAACTGGGCAAAAGTATCGGCCGAATTGTGCCTCACATTACCAAGGTTTTGTAAAACTCTTGACTCAACCAAGTAACATCGCGATTTCCATGTAAGATTTAAACTGAATAAGATACATATTCATTTTTGCTCTTTCTTTTTCCAATAACCTATAGTTATATTGAGGGTGACTCAAAAAGCTGTCGACCCTATTGGAGAGGCTTAGAATACACCGACTGAATACCCTGAAGAGGAGTAAAACACCCCACAAAAGGGGTATCCTGGGTATAGCACTAAACTGCACCTGATAGGAGGGGCTCAAGTTTTGGATCTTTTGTGAGTGTGGAGTCACCCATTCAACTAACATTATTCCCTGGTCCACAATGATCCGGAGTGGTAAAACCTGTTAGGGTCTCATCTACTGGTCAAATCTATCTATTTTAGAATCATTCTAATTAAATAGGAATAATCTAAAACATATACCTGTGTGCAAACAAATGATTATTACCAAATAAGATTATTTATTTGAAATCATATAATTGTGTATAAATTATTAGTATTACGAAATTTTTTAAAGCTGGATTTTTTTAGAAATGATTAATATCATTTGTCACTTGAACCATATAATTCCTTGAAAAAGACTGACTTTAGCATTTAATATCTAAACAAAGATTGATATGTCTGGGAGGTGTGAATTACTCCCAGGTCTTCGCTGAACGCTGAGTTGTACTTGTTACGATTCCATTTAGAGGTCAAATAGATTTGTTTAAAAATTATGACTGTTTAATAATAATACACACAAACTCCTATGGGACTTTGACATAGAAACGGATCGCCTAATCTCGGCCAGAAGACCAGGCTTTATAATAATCAACAACAAAAAAAATAAAATCTGCAAAATTGTCGACTTTGCTGTCCTGGCTGACCACTGAATAAAACTGAAAGAATGTGAAAAGAGAGATAAATACCTCGACCTTGCTAGAGAATTGAAAAAACTATGGATCACGAAGGTGACAATTATACCAATTGTGATTTTGGCACGGTAACTAAAGAATTATTAAAGGGCCTGGAGGATTTAGAAGTTGACGGCCGAGTGGAGACCATCCAAACAACAGCATTATTGAAAACGGCAAGAATAATGAGAGAGTCCTGGAGACTTGAGGAGACTTGCTGTGACTCAATCTCCATTGAAAGACCATCAGCTAACGCTGATGTGAAAAACTCTAATGAGTAAATAATAATAATAATAATTGATACCTTATTTAAGAATTAAAAATAGTAACTTTAAGCTTTAATTGTTTGGAAAGGCTTGTATTGATATTAGTTATTTGAAAACATATAATTGCTTGCAAATCATTGGTGTCAGATAACCATTCTTAAAACCGTACGATTGCATTCAAATTATTCGTCTCAAATGGGAGTACAAGATATCATTGAACTGTGTGCAAACAAATGATTATATAGTCCAGTCGGATGGGGCTATAGAATACACCGACTGCATCTCAGCAGAGGGATAAGACTCCCCCAACGAGTGTCCTGGATATGACACTAAACAATCTGATGGTGAGGTTCAAGTAATTAGAGCTTTAGGAAATGCGGAGAACCCTTTATTGACAACGCTCCCAGGTCCACCCTGGTCCGGAGTGGCAGTACCTGATAGGGTTTTGTCTATAGATCAAATAGAACTAAAATGTAATTACGCAAAACTAACTTATTTAACGATAACTGTTTTTAAATTTAACTATGTGTAAACAAAAAACTGTTCTTATGCTAAACTGAAACGTTTGAAACTTTTATCAAAATTACTTAATTCGAAGATAAATGACCCGAAAAGGGTTGATACGCCGTAAAACAAACCAACCAACCAAACCAAACCAAGCCGAATAAATGATTATCGATAAACTAATTTTAAAAAGTGCATGAAAAAATGCAATAAAATATTGAAAATATTATGATGTAATCATATTTACCAACCCCTCCGCTCGGGCAGGATATGACACAAGGTCAGTTTTTAAGCGGAGTTTTACAGGTTTGAATTAAGAGTTTTCCTTCTCCAAGACTAATTACCTCATCAAGGCTGAAGAACCAAGTCTGTCCTACTATTGACCCATAGCTGGAGGGAGACTTATTGGATTCATACCTTTCCCAAGGGTATTAGTGCTATATGAAATGCAATCAATCTTGTCCAGGATTTGAACTCATGTCGCCGTGTCCACTTCCTACGACGATAACCATTACACTACGGGCATGTTTGATGTAATCAAACATTTAGAAATTAAATCAAATAACCCATAATGAGCTGATATGTGGTTAAACAAATAAACCAAGCCACCAAAAGGTTGTCACTTGATCCTGAGGGTGTAAATGAACAAACAGGCACGTTGGTCACAAAAACACTCGTGTATTTTAAGATCCTATTTACCCAACCCCTCAGCTCGGGCAGGATATGACACTAGGTCAATTTTTTAAGCGGAATTTAAGAGGTTTGAATTAAGAGTTTTCCTTCTCCTAGACTAGTTGCCTCGCCAAGGCTGAAGAACCTAGTCTGCCCTACTATTTACCCATGGCTGGAGGGAGAATAATTGGATTCATACCTTTCCCAAGGGTATTAGTACTATGTGAAATGCAATCAGTCTTGTCCAGGAATTGAACTCGTATCGCCGTGTCCATATCCTGTGACGATAACCATTACACCACGGGCACCTCGTGTATTTTAAGATGTTACATTATGTCTTGAACCGTATGTGGTCTGGTTCAGTCAATGGAGAGAAAAAGAGACACCAAATTACGAATAAGCCATTGCCCTACATCTAAATTAAGTCGGGGTGATGGCAATTTCAATTAATTCCGAACTATTCACTATTCAACTCTACCGCTGGGCACCTCACATGGCTTAATAGCAAGCTAGATTGGCAGATCATAGTGAGTTTGATTATCTCTAAGCACCCCATACATCTGACCTAGTGCTACAAATAAGTAAAGCTTAGTAAATAACTACAAAAAGAGAAAGGCACCTTACGTAACCAAAATTCAATATTTCCTTACTTGGGCTCACATCGAGTGGGTAGTTTTTGATCTGGTCCTAGGGGTCCTTCCATCAGGCAATACCCATTTTGTGGGTTTAGTTTATCACTTAGCGCTTGAGTAACCAAGCATTTTTTGCACCCACCGCACATGAGTCTCGATTCGTGTGCGGCCTCCGCATTAAAATGACCTTGTGCCTAATCCTATCTGGTGGGAATTACGGATAGATATCAACTCACGTAGTGTAAAGATGAGCAAGCGATTGTTCGTGAGTTCGACTCCCACTGGATACCTCATACTTCTAACCCCCGAGCCACAATTAAGCTAAACTTAGCTAATAACTATTCGACTCTACCTTTCAAAAGCCAGTGTTCAACTGCCTAGAATTTGTGTTTTGAATTCCACGTGACTATTTTTAACCAATAAATGTGCATCCATTAAATTTCCACTATTCCGACGCTTTTGTTTCGGACTTCATGACCTTTGACTGTAAGTCGCGCTTCCACAAATATATAACCTATCCGGTATGCCGAGGGAGATCAATGGTAATTACGTCGCAGTGTTTTCTTTTTTTTTTCTTTTTTTTTCTTCTTTCTTCGATTAGCGATTTTTAACAACAAATATACTAGTTAATTAATCTTCAATGGGAGAATCGCTACCATTGTTAAGTCAGATATCAGGCTACACAGGAACTTGCATGAGATCGGTAAAAGTGGTTGTAGGACCAGGACCAGGACCCAGACAAGAAAATCGACAAACACTACAGCTATATATATATATATATATATAGTTTGGATGTAGTTAAGCAGCAGACTTTCTCATGAGCATATCTTTTAAAGATGATAGACTACGATTTGATGCTGAGTTTTTTAATGACCTTGCTGATGAGCAAGATGTCCAATACAAGTGTATAGTCCTACAGCTACGTGACCCTTATATGTGATATCTACATTCAAAACAGCACCCACAAAATACGCGTTCATACACGATGTTAACGGCACTCGATGAACGCTCTTATTCAAAAACTTTATTGATCATTAAAAATATCTTTAATTCCATGGCGTATTCGTACCCACATCCTCGACAATGACCAATGATTGTCAAAAGTAAATTTACTCAGAGATTTCGAACAATCTTTAAACAACCTTCATCCACAATTGGGACATTTCCCACGCCAACATTAAAAGGCCTATAGAAAAAACTCATCAGCAAATTTCATAAAATATACCAATAAGAATATATATATATATTTATATATAGAGAGAGAGAGTCATTCACTATAAACTCTATCTTACCAACTAGATAGATATTTATTCAGCATGATTTCAATCAACCTATTCTTATTTTCTTATATTAATGTAAGACCTACTTCTAAAAAAACATTAAAAACACGCTAACCTTCTTTCTTTTGTTGTATCAACGAGTATATATATATATATATAAGTGTGTGGGGGCAGCCTTTCTTCGTTAGTACATGTTTGATTAAACAATAAAGACATTTTTTGCATACACATTTTTGTATTAATCCATTCGAATTGCCCTATAAATCTTATGACATCCAACGGGAATTGGTTAAACCACCCATAATTAATTGGTTCCCTAGTACTTTCTGTCCGACATCAAGGAATGTATATTGCAGAAGTGACATAACCTTTGCATGTACATTACTATTTATAAGAATTTAGCATTTATTGTTTATACTGGTGTATTGGTGTAGTGTTTATTTCTAAATTTGATTCTATAAATAACAGCAGCAGCTAAAGACATTTAAGTACGTTAGCACTGGATTCAGAATTAATTCTATTGAGTTTAGGAAGTTAGTTTAATGAATATTTTTTTTTTTTTTTTTTTTTGCGGGAGGTATCTATTTTTGATGGCTTCAGCCTTAAGGAGATCACAGAATTCAGGTTTGACTAGAATTAACTTTTTTATCCGGGAGTTTTAAAATATTCCCCAGTAACATTTAAATTTCTGTATTTTTGTTGATGTTAGTATATTTTTGAAATAAATGGCAGTTGTGTTCTAAGTTAGGGAAGTATCTTTCATAGAATCAAATTTAAAATAAACGCTACAACAATATACCAGTATAGAATTAAACGCTCAATTCTTACAAAGTAGAAATGTACATGCAAAGGTTACATCGCTTTTGTAATATACTTCCCCGGCCTTTGCTGGGCCGTCTGGCATTGATGTCGGATGGGGTATCGAAATCAATGGCAGATTCGAGGCCGAAAAGCCCCCAGTTTAGGTTGGGCCACCTTCGGGTGGGCGAGCTGCTTTTTTGACTCCTATGCACCCCTTGTATAGCACTAGACTTCACGGTCTAGTTCAAGCTATATTCTGGCATACCTACCCGGATCTAGATTTAAGTCCGTGATACTGCTTGCCTCTTTTGACTCACATTGCACTTAGTGAGTCAATGACTAGTAGGGTTCGCGTCTCGGCTCGTTCCCGACCTTCCCCTCCTCTTTATCCCCACTTTAATCGGCCTTCGGACTTTTGAACTTGTGTCAAGTCCTGTCTGGTGAGAGGCAGCGACAAACATCATACATCCCTATGATGATGGCCCAAGATCAGGCGGAAAGTACAAGAGAACCAATTAATTATGGAAGGTTTATTAACCAGTTCCTGCTAGATATCATAGAATCGATACAGCAACTTGAAAGAATAAATACAAAAATATGTAGACAAAAAATGTCTATATTGTTTAATCAGATATATATACATATATATATATATATATATATATATATATATAGGCTGCATTTTTTCTTTTCAACATATTCTATTTAATCAAATATGTTTAAAGGAAAAATGCCGCCTATATATATATATATATATAGGCAGCATTTTTTCTTTAATATATATATATATATATAATCGGGATTAGGTACCCTGATGAGCCGCTAAAGCAAAACTGTAGTAAGTTAGTTCCTGACTTACGAAATAATTTTTGTCACTATATATATATATATATGGTGCATTTTTTCTTTTAAACATATTTGATTAAATAGAACGGACAAACAAATAAAAACATCGAACTCTTGAAGATTTATGTGTAAAGATTAACAAACCTACCTGAGACAAGATCAGCATCCTAATTACAACAGCCCGGGTGGGCTGTTGTAATGGTTAAAGCGCTGGACTGCAGCATTGTAGTACGTGAGTTCGAATTCCAGTCGCACTATTACGTTCACTTTCGGACAAATACCCTTCGTAAAGGTATGAACCTATCAATGGGTTTAATAGTACCACTACTGTCCTTCTAAAAACAAAGATGGATTTGACATTAAATAACCCGAGAAAGTTGATGTGCCATTGAATAACAAACAAACACTTTTCCAGCCAATTCTTTTTCATACCTATAGTAAAATTCTTTTCTTTCCTAATGACTTCTCTCACTTGTTCTTCATCCAATTCTTTATATAAATTTATATGAATCGTCATTGCGCTTATCATTTTATTATTCGCTCCCCCGAAGGTAGCTCCTGTTGGAGTCCAAAAGAAACGTCTGTATGTGCGCGCGTGTGTGTGTGTGTGTGTGTGTGTGTGTGTGTAACTTGAGGTCGCTAACGTACATGCACACGGTCAGAAATGAGACTCAGAAAAGATTGAAGATGGGGAAACGAAAGAATGAGTAATAGGGGAAACATAAACCTGGAATCTCAGTGTGCTAAATAATCCGGTCATAATGTCGGCTGCAACTCAGGTCACGACATTCGGAAGCTGTTTCTGGAATAGCATTGTCAAATTTTATCGCACTCGACAGCTTTCGTCTGAACTTATCTTTGCTACAAACAGCGTCAAGACAAGCACAAATGTACATTTTATTACGCTTCAAATGGCGTTCGGACAATCCATTTCTCCACCGGATATCTCGAGAAGGTAGAATAGGTCAGAGGTGACAGGCTCTTTTCAATCTGATTAAACTAAATGCTTAAAATGTCAAAGGCAACATCCCTTCTGACTGCAACAAAACGACCAAATCAGTTCGGCTTTAGTTTATCAATCCTCGCACAAAACATACTTCATTTGTTCTTTCGAGCTTTATTTAATACAATAACATCGATTTAATGGCGATCTTTTTCATAACATTTCTTGATAAAAATTATCTGAATAATTAAGAACATACATAGATATATTTGAAATGCTTCAATGAGCCACAAAGCTTTTTCCTTTTTTGGTACACTAATAAAAGTCAGTACCCGAGTGAGAAAAAAGCTCTAATTTTACTTAATAGATATTTACTTTTCGACATGATCTCTTTCCTTACTAATGCACCTAAGCCTACGCTACGCAATTAATCATCAAGATTGAACATTAGACAGGGAAATTTTCAGATCAAGATTCAGCTAGTAACTGTTTCAGAGAGTGTATGAATTGTTTAATTCTCATATATATGCTTAACACACACTTACATATACACTCACACACACAGACTGAAGGTGCTTGAGGTGTCACCGTTATCGTCGTAGAAATTGAACTCGGCTACCCGTGTTCAAATCGTAGACGAGGTTGTTTATAACAGAGTAGAGTGAAACAGCGCGGATTTTTGAAGAATATAATCAGAGACTTGAGAAAAATCTGAAAATGATTTTAGTAACAAAAAAGATGAGCAGCACAGATTTTAGAAGAATCGTTTCTGTTTTTGTTTTTTGTTTTTTTTTTGGTTTTTGTTTTGTTTTGTTTTTTGGGGGTTTTTTTTTTTGTTGTTTTTTTTTTTTTTTAGTGTGTTTTTTTGTTTTTGTTTTTGTTTTGGGTTTTTTTTTGGGTGTTTTCTTTTGAAGAGTGATACAATATGTTGTCAAAATGAGAAGGAAGTGAGAAATATTGTTTAATTTCTGACTCGCAGAAAAAATACAAAAGCATATTAAATTGTTTTTTTCTAACCAAAGAAAGAAAGAAAGAAAGAAAGAAAAGCTAAAATCTATTTTATCATCAGAAAGACAGCTAGCCGAAATAACGATGATCAGGAAATAGGGTCACGAAGGGTTCAGCCAGGTGCAGGCCGATTGTATGGGAAAAATCAAACTTTGAGAAATGGAAAACTTTGACTTCATTTTGGAAGTGAATAATTTGGCGTACATGACGTGATTAGAGAGACACGCCCCCCTGTAGTAAGAAAGGCAGAGGCCGACACATGGGGGTAGGAGGAAAACCTTTTCTCCTCTACTTGGGTGGCATGCCCAAGGATTCACTGTTAGAGTAGCAGATAGCAACAGTGAATGGAATTAATTGCTGAATATTAATCTACGAGAAGGCTGTTGATGAGATACGCCCACTTGGAAATAAGAGAAACAAATATATAAACTCAGTTTTTGCCGAAAAGCAACAGTTGGTCGGAGTTGCAGAGTTGCAGAGAGTGACTTGCCGATACAGTTGTGGAGTTGAACAGACAATTGGTCAGAATTACCGGGACAGTTGGTCAGAGAGACAGACCGAAGAGAAACAGCAGTGAACCCCTTATACTCTGCATTTGAAGCTTTTAGCCAGATCTTCTGAAACAGAAACGAGAATCACGTGTTAGTAACGGGAACATGACAAACAGAAAACTTAGCTGAATTGGAAACTGAAGAAAGACTTAGTTTTTGAAAGGCTGTGTTTACTGCTACAACTAGACTAACCGCTGAGATAAATGTGGCCAAGTCTCTCAATAGTATACCCCACTCAACACGGAATGGATTTATATAATCGGACTTATTCATATCTTTAAAAGGGAACTGAATTATTTTCAACGGACTTGGTTATTTTGTTGTCAACTAAACTGTGTTTAAATAATTGAGAACCCCGTGTTGTTTTTTCTCAGGCCTTTGATTTCAATTTATTTTTCTTCGAATGATCAAACTTGTCTGATTTGTTTGGCGATCTGCGAAAGGCGACATTCAGTTATCTAGATCTAAAACACAATGTGAGCAGGTGACTGAACAAGACTAGGTTCAATTTTTCATTGGAGCAATGATCGATGGAGTGACAGCTTGTATAAGAAAGGTATGAATCCAACGATTCTCCCTCTAGCAATGGATGCTTAGTTGGAGAGAGTGAACTCTTTTGCCTTGGTACGGTAACAGGTCTAGGAGAAGGAAAACTCTGAATTTAAAAAAAAAAACAGTTGTACTCCACAGAAAATTGACTATGTGTTATACCCCATTCATGTGGAGGGGTTCGATGAAACGTTGACAGTTTTTATTAATTTTTTCACAGCCATTATTGCAATCTTTATTTCCGCTACTTTTTTCACAGCCACCAGAAGAAAGGATATTTTCTTTTGACGTAATTCTTTAAAATAGTTGTTAAGTTGCGCTTTCATAACTTGCTTCTTTTCTTTTATTTTGTTTTTTGTCTTCTTGTTTGTTTTTGTTTTTTTTTGTTTTTTGTGGATTGTTTGCTTAGTCTTTTTGTTTTTTGCTGTTTTTTTTATTTGTTTTTATGCGGGTCTTGTTTTTTTTTTTTTTTGGCGCTTAAAAATTGACTTTGCTTTTTTTCGTTGTGATTTTTTTTTTTTTTTTTTTTTTTTTTTGGTTTTTGTACTTGCTTAAAAATTGGCTTTGTGTTATATCCTGTTCGTAGCTGGGAGGTTGGATAGATAAATACGTACACATACACACACACCTATATATATATATATATATATATTCATCCACTGAGAGACTGTTTTGTTGTATTACAACTCATCAATGTAGTTAGACACGCGAGATGCTTCAAGCTGGGATCGAAACCCAGCTGAATTTACGTCAGCCAGATAACATACCTCATATCCATAGCATTCTCAGCGTAAGCGAAGGTCTTCTAACGTATATGCATTAATTTTCCTTTTGTTTTTGCATTTGCGCTCAACGGCTACCGCAGTGCTCAGTTCGTTAGAAGAGCTTTGCATTACGCGAGTGGCAACCGTTAATTTCTTCGCATAGGTGTCAGTAGATTAAAATTTGCCAAATGAGTTGGGAATAGGATACACTGTTCACGGTTGCGTCTGTTATCAAGGCAATCAATTGTGTTTGGTCCTTTCACGTTTCAAAACACAATCTGGATAACCTTCTTTATTGACCGCTGCCCACGGAACTTCTTCTTTACCAGAGATTTAGTGTGTTTCCACAACCGTTTTTTTTTTTCGACTCAATGTCGTAATGACAAGCTTACTTTTCGCCCATTTGTAAATATCTTTTGACTTAAACATGCTTTTCTGTGCATATCACACATTCATCTGTAAATTTCACATGGCTTCCTCTTCACAGCCAGCAAAGTTTTCATGACAGAACTCTTTCCATGCTTGTTTGATTTGCTGCCATTCTGAATTGTATAAAAACAAATAACTTAGCCAAACTAAAAAAAACTTTGCTATAAACCAATTCCAAACAATACAGAGTTGACATTTATCGAAAAAATTCTGAAAAAAATATTTTTCTAAAATCTACCTCTTTCAAAAATAACCCTCGTATATATATATATATATATATATATATATATATATATATATATATATATATATGTGTGTGTGTGTGTGTGTGTGTGTGTGTGTGAGGAATATAACAGAAATGTATAAAAGTGTTTCTTACTTTTCAAAAAAAACACGAGAAGTATTTCCACTCATTAGCCAGTCCGGATAAAATTGGGTAAGCGTTTTTCATAGCACTTATCTTCAGTGACCAGGATCGTTTTTAATAAATACTTTTTCAAAAATGATAAATGATGTATATTTTAACAGAGACAAATTGGTTTTGTGATATGTTCTGCATCATTACAAACAAATTAAGATTGATATAATTTTGATTCGAATTCATGTGACTTTAATTCTTGATAAATGATGTTAATTTAAATCTATGAAACTTTATCTCGTATCTTTCTATCAAAGTCACAATATATATATATATATATATATATATATATATATATATATAAAGCATGATTCATGGCTTGAGTCGTTGTGTATTTCAGACTCATACAATATTTCTCCGAGATAGATTAGAAACTAAATTGAAATTCCTTTTTCTAAAATTTGTGCAATACAAGAATTTCTCATCCATATGTAACCGCTTGCTCGACTATATATATCATATTTACCAACCCCTCCGCTCGGGCAGGATATGACACATGGTCAATTTTTTTTTTAAAGCGGAGTTTAACAGGTTTGAATGCAGAGTTTTCCTTCTCCTAGACTAGTTGCCTCACCAAGGCTGAAGAACCTAATCTGTCCTACTATTTACCCATAGCTGGAGGGAGAATAATTGGATTCATACCTTTCCCAAGGGTATTAGTGCCATGTGAAATGCAATCAGTCTCGTCCAGGATTTGAACTCGTATCGTCGTGTCCAATTCCTCCGACGATAACCATTATACCACGGGCATCCTCGCTCGATTATATATATTTATATATGTATATATATATATATATATGTGTGTGTGTGTGTGTGTGTGTGTGTGTACGTGTGTGTGTGTAGTGTGTGTAGTTGTGATTTCTAAGAAATCGAGAAACAGCGCGTATGGGCAACAATAATAAAGGTCATGTTCCCAATGATGCACGAACTCACGTCTTCTTTTGGCGTGATTATCTGCTTTGCTATGCCACAATATCAATCGATATCACCAAAGCCCAGATCACACCTATAACACTTCCCCTTATTTTTTCTGTGATTGATTAGTGCAGTATTTATTCTTAACCGTTTTTACACGCTAGTAGCATTGATAGCATATTTCATTTATTTTATCTTTTAAATGAAAGACCATCATATTTTCGAAAATAGACTTTTCAACCTTTCTGATTAGTTCATTTCATCAGAACTATTTTTTGTAACGACTTCCGGAATTATTTCCGTATGGAATAATTTCAACACACTTATAAAAGCACACATAAAATGTTTTTTATTGATTTAAAAATGTAGCCATGACAATATGATTTTAATTATCGGAATTTTCCTTACTTATTTATGAACAAATTTATTTCAGTTATTTCTTTACAAGATTATAATTTATTCAATTAATTGTTTACGATACTTAAGGATTTATATCTGTTAAAACAAATTTGGACAATGTGCACTTATCCTTGACAAGTTCAGGATTGGGTTTGTATGTCGCAACTGTATGTCCTAATGAAATGAAACAATTTGAACTTTCGAAAACTCTGCATTTGCCGTATTTTTCGTTCATTAACTAAAAGCAACTAAGATAATAATAATAATAATAATAATAATAATAATAATAATAATAATAATAATAATAACATCAAAACGGATCACTAAATCCCGGCCAGAAGAACATATCTCATAATAATCAACAAAACAAAGAAAATTTGTAAAATTGTAGACTTTGCTGTCCCGGCGAACCACAGAATAATTCTGAAGGAAAGTGAAAAGAAAGATAAGTCCCTTGACCTTGCTATAGAATTGAAAAAGCTGTGGAACATGAAAGTAACGACTGTGCCAATTGTGATTGTTTCGTTAGGCACAATAACTAAAGGATTATTAAAAGGCCTGGAGGACTTGGAAATTGGCGGACGGGTAGAGACTATCCAAACGACAGCATTGCTAAGAACGGCCAGAATCCTGAGACGAATCCTGGAGACTTGAGGAGACTTGCTGTCACTCAAACTCCAGTGTAAAACCATCAGCTAACGCTGATGTGAAAAACTCTAAAAGAGTATACAATAATAATAATAATAATAATAATAATAATAATAATAATAATAATAATAATGATAACAACCATATAAACAAATGATATATGCACAACCCAGCATCTATCCTGGAGAATGAGACACATAAACTCCTGTCGGATTTTGACATACAAACGGATCACCTAATTTCGGCCAGAAGACCAGATCTTATAATAACTAAAAAGATACTAGCAAAATTGTGGACTTAACTGTCCCTGCTGACCATAGAGTAAAATTGAAAGAAAATGAAAAAAAGGACAAATACTTTGATCTTGCTAGTGAATTGAAAAAACATGAAAGTGACGTTTATACCAATTGTGATTGGTGCTTTTGGTACAGGCACCAAAGGATTATTAAAGGGAATGGAGGATTTGGAAATTAGAGGCCGAGTGGTTACCATCTAAACTACGAAATTATTGAGAACGGCCAGAATACTGAGAAGAGACTGGGAGATTTGAACAGACTTGCTGTCGCTCAGACACCAGTGAAAAACTCTCAAGGAGAAATTAATAATAATAATAATAATAATAATAATAATAATGACAACAACTTGAACTAAAAGACACGAAAGTTTTGAAGTATAAAACACCATGTTATAAAATCTGATTTGTTTTCTTTCATATTTATTGTGCAAAAAGACGAGACTGAATTATTCAGATTATTATTCAAAAGGTAACAAAAGATTCTAACTGTATAGAAATTTCGTCAACTTTGTGTTTTCTGTCTGTTCTTTGTTTTAAGAAGAATAACTTGTAAGAAAATGGCTGCCGACCTATGATGTCTTTTATGTGTAAATGAATGAGTGAGGGTGTAATTTATCACCAGTCAAAAAGAAAATGAAAGAAACAGAGAAAAAAAAAGAGTGGAGATAGAACATAGAAGTAAATATACAAAAGGTTAATGATTAATAATAAAAATGTAAACGAAGATATGTTAATAGTGGCGGTGGTTTTAGTGATCATGGCAGCAACAGTGAAAGAAGAAGAAGAAGAAGAAGAAGAAGAAGAAGAAGAAGAAGAAGAAGAAGAAGAAGAATTGCAGACAGAAGATGGTAGTAATGATGATGATGATGATTGTATGGAGAAAGAAAAAATACTAGAAAGAAAATAAAAGACGAATGCGTACAAATTTCGACTGACAAAAGACGAAATTGCATAAAGCAGTAAGCTAAGAAAAAAGAAAGAAAATTAAGCGATAAACATTGGAAGAAGAGTGTTTATATAAAAGAAAAATAAAAGGAAATATGATTGACAAGTTGTCAAGCAGAGTGTGTAGAAAATAATGAGAAGAAAAATGACTTGAAAGAAAGACATAAGAGCTGAGAAAATAACATAATCTTGTGCAATATACATTCATACGTACACACACACACACACACACACACACACACATATATATATATATATATATATATATATATATATATATATATATATATATATATATATGAATAATTTTCTCATAAAACTCAAGATTTCTATTGGTTAGGGCAAAAGGAACACAACCTCGTCATAATCACTATTTTTATTGTTCATTTCTTTGTTTTTCTTTGAGAATGAGAACAAAAGAAAAGGCCGCACTATTGTACGTATTTCAAGGGGTACGCGCCTAATGAGCCAAAGTATAACAACATGTCGCAATTTGGATATTTTCCTACGCTTTGTACAAGAATTCAGTGGCAGCTACTCAGTTATAATGAGTAGGAATAGAACAGGTGCATATTTGTCAGAGAGAGAGAGAGGGAGAGAGTTAGATAAAGAGAGGGGGAGAGGGAGAGAGAGAGAGGCTATTTATTATTATTATTATTATTATTATTATTATTATTATTATTAATATTATTCACCACTGTCAGTTTTTATGCATCGTTTCGTTTCGTTTTGTATTTTCCTCGGTTTCGTGTTTTTCTTTAGTCTCGATTTTTCGTATGGCGCTACGTTCCTTGAATGGAGTAGATTTCGTGAGAGTCAGTAGTAAAGAAATTAAGAATCTAATGAAGGAATTCGTATAAAAACTCTCAGATGTGAGCAGTTGCCTTATAAAATACTCCATTTTGTTTTTACTCTTCTATACTTTTTTTTTTTACTCTTCATATTAGCGTTCTTTTATTCTTTATTTGTTTATTTACTTACTTATTTTGGCGCGAGATTTAGGAATAAAGAAAATACACTACCTTTCAAAATTAAAGAACAATTTATCCAAATTTATTTTCTTGATTATTATAACTGCCCAAAGATCCTGAAACTTTTTTTTATAAATCATTGGTCTTGGAACATACATCAAGAAGGCGTGCTAAGAGTAACGCTTATCGTCGTTGGAATTAGAATCGGCGACTCGAGTTCAAACCCTGGACGAGACTGTTTGCGTTTCACTTCGCGCCACTGCTCTAAAGAAAGGCATAGATCCCTCAGTTCTACCGTCAATTATAGGTAATTAGTAGGACTGACTGGGTTCTTTAGCCTGGAATTGGTAACCAGCTTTGGAGAAAGAAAAATCTGAATTCAAACCAGCAGTACTCTACTTAAAATTCGATCTCGTGTTAGATCCTACGCGTAGCGAGGGAGATTGATCGATTCATGCAGATATCATTATAAAAAATCCTTTGGAAAAAAATATGATATACAAAACAAAAGCAAGGATATACAATATCATTTTTATGATAAAGTTTACAACATCAAAATCGAGCATTAGTTAATAATTTCTCTTAATTGGTATGAAACAAAAAACATTTATTAACAATAAGGTCAATATTCCGGCGCCCGTAGAACATGACAAGTTTCTTAAGCAAATCTATTATGAATTGATGGATATTTCGAATAATCTATAAACCATATCTAATGGGCTTATAATACGCCGACTAAATCCCCATCAGAGGGGAGAACCTTCTCCCCCAAACACAAAAAAGAGTTTCCTGAATATATCAAAGTGCATCTAGTGTTGCGTTAACAAAGTAGTATTTCAGTTTTAGTTTGGAAGGTATTTTTAAATCTTCCGTCTCAAGAACCATTTTGAGAAATATTTTCTTCTGCAATTAGAGGCCTGTTTGGTGTGTTTGGTTTCTTTGTTTAATGGCATATCAACCTTCGTGGTTTATTAAATACCGTAGCTATTCTTGTAGAACAGTATTGATACTATTTAAGAGGATAAGGGAAAGAGACTTGTGTGCAAGTTTTTCAAATTATCGATCAATTGATCTCTCGATGAGGGATCTGTTCATATCCATCTATCCTAAGTCTCTATCTATCTATTTATCCATCTATTTGTCTGTCAATCTATTCCTAACCAGTTCATATCTATCAATCCATCCATCCATCGATTGATGGTTAGTGTGTTATTATCTATTGATATATTTCTTGTCAGTTTATATACCTCAATCCTTACTCTTTTTCTATCTATCTATCCCTAACCTGTTCATGTCCACCTATCCTTAGTCAATATCTACGATCGATCAGTCGATACTTCGTATGTTTATATCTTTTGATTGATTTCTATTCTATTTATATCCCTCTATCCTAACTCTTTTTTCTATCTATCTATCTATCTCTAGCCTGTTCCTGTCCACCTATCCTTAGTCAATATCTACGATCGATCAGTCGATGCTTAGTATGCTTATATCTCTTGATTGATTTATAGTATATTTATATCCCTCTATACATACTCTCCTTTCCTATCTATCTATCTGTCTATCTATCGATCTCATTATATGATCACATTATATAACATAAAAGAATCACTTCTTCGATATTTTGTGATTTAAAATTATGTCTATTTTTAATTCTTTATGTTTCATCCGATGTCCTACAATGAAATAAAGTCATTTTTCTTTTCTTTTTTTATCAAGCTAATTTGGTGATGAGATACTGTCTTATGTTTTCTTGGTTATCATTTGCCTGTCCTTCCGGTTAAAGTTACAAAGAGAATAAAATATTTTTGCAAAAATCTTGATTTTTTAGGGTCATCATTAGCTGTCTTGTTTTCAGTTGGACCGAAAAACAAAATTAAAACATGAATAAGCTGATTTTAAAACTCCATTTTTTTGTTTGTTTTTCAACCTAGAAATGATAGAATTGAAGTCTAAAAAAATGGAAAGTGAATCTCTGTATTTTTGTATTCATCTATATTCTGATTATATATATTATCCAAAACGACGTTATGTTTAGTTTCCTATCCAAATGTAATGGATAATTTTCCGATGATATTTTTATGGTATTTTATTTTATTTATTTTTTATCTGTATTCACATTTGTTTGGACGGTATAGTTTATTTTAGCTTCTTTTGCATTATACTTAGATCTTCTTTATTTCATTTCGTCTTTTATGTTTGCTTGGGGTTTTTTTATTTTTGTTTTTTGTTTTTTTGTTGTTTTTTTTTTGTTTTATGTTTTGTTAGGATTTTTTAATGTTTTTTTGTTTGTTTTTGGCTTTTGTTTCGTTTTATTTTTTGAGACTGTTTTGGGTTTTTTTCTTTGTTTTTTTTTTAGGTTTTTTCCTCCGTTTCTCTTGTCTTTCGGTTTTTTCTTTATTTTCTTATATTTCCTTCTTATATATTTTCTATTTCACTCAGTTTAATAATTTGCATAGACTCTCACATACTCGTCTATTGATTGATGTATTGCCAATTAAGATGCCCAACACACATACCCTTATCCATAAACAAATACATAAATGCACAAACCAAAGCAAAAATATAGCATTTTTAAGATGAAAACAAGACCCCCAAATTATATAGAATCATGAAGATATCCTTAACGACGGAAAGCAGCACCAAGAAAACCATAATTGAAGCCTTCCTTGTTTATTTCACACCGATATCAGTGGTAGAAGTTTAAACCAAAGTTTTTTTAATAATGATTTTTAAGGCAAATAGGTATTTAACATACCCTTCCGCACAAGCAGGATGCGACACCAAGTCAATTTTTAAGCGGAATTTAAGAGGTTTGAATTCAGAGTTTTCCTTCTTCGAGAACAGTTGCCGTACCAAGGTTAAAGAACCCAGTCTGCCCTACAAATCTGGAAGGAGAATTGTTTGATTCATACATTTCCAATGATATAGCGCTATGTGAAATGCAAACAGCCTAGTCCATGGATTTGAACTCGGGCCGCCGCATCTATTTCTTCCCACGACAACCGTTACGCTTTGTGCGTCATTAAAGTAGGTCCCCTCGACTTTTGACACGGTTCATATGTAGACTTATAAGTAGTAAGTAAATTTGACGACCTTAGGTACTACACTGAGGTGTAGGAGAGGGCGCTACTCCTTTTCCTGGATGGTTCCACTTTACCCTTGACGCATACCTTATATTACTGAGTTTTAAGCAAAGAGGTATCAAGTACCATTTTTTAAAGTCTTTGGTATGACGTGACCTGGGATTGAACCAAGGTCTCCCGGACCATTAGCGAACACTCTGCCCACTAGGCCAATTGTGCATATTTCTTGTAATATGTAAACTTTAAAAAGTTTGCACAAAGGTTAGAAGTACCGAACATTGTTCCGCATGGAAAATCGAAAATTTTTGTGTATACCGAGGTGATATGAATACGACATACTCAATATGAATTGGTCGGTTTACTGTTGTATGGCATTTCAACTCTTGTTGGATTATTTGATGTTGAAGTCAGTTTTCTTTTGTGTTTGGTTTGGGGGCTATTCGAGTTTGCTTCTTTTTTTTTAAACAGTCACATGAATTCAATCATTTAATCCTAATAATTATTTGTAAGCATCAATAGCTTCAAGTAACTATTCTTAGTACAAATGATTCACACATAGTTATATGGTATGAAGTATTCTTAGCTAATACTAATAAATTTCAAACATATTTCTTACACATAGATGGGATACTAACAGGTACCATCACTCCGAATCAGAGTTGAACAAACAATAATGGCAAAGAGCAATAATGAACAAGTCCTGGCAGCAACACCCCACAAGGCACCAACTATACGGTCACCTACCACCTATCACGAAAACTATCCAAGCTAGACGAACCAGACATGCCGGACACTGCTGGAGAAGCAAGGGCGAGCTCGTAAGTGATGTACTCCTGTGGACCCTCGCATATGGCCAATCAAAAGCAGGACGGCCAACTCGAACATACATACAGCAGCTATGTGATGATACGGGATGTAACCCTGAAGACCTGCCAGAGGCGATGAATGATAGGGAGACGTGGAGAAAGAGGGTCAGGGATATCCGTGCTAGCCGCACGACTTGATGGTGATGATGATATGCCCCATAACTCCAGAACTACAGCCTGACCACAGGATGCAATTTAGCGGCATACTCAGCACCCTCACTATGAAACGTATTCTTCAAAATATACTTCTGTAAATGACTTATAACTCCAAGTACTTGACCGTTTGACTGCTATAAACAAAAGGGGGACAGAAAAGTTCTGGTTCATTTACTTTTTCCAGGACAAAGACAGGTATTCTGATAGTATATACATAATGTTATGGGACCGTTACCTACCCATCATTGACTCTTTCAAATTCTATATTAATCGAAAGCTAAGTACTCTCGAGGAAATTGGATACACTACGGATATTCGACTGACAAGTAAGCATTAGTTACGCCAGCACTTTTCTCAGTATCTTGTTACTTCAATATATCTTTAAACTTATACCGTGTCCCGAGTTGTCTTTTCGTGATCCTAATTTGGGTCCACATCACATATATATATATATAAATATATATGCGTGCGTGCGAACTAAAATTAATTCTTATCTCACCTTCCTGTGTTTATTCTATTGTTTATTAGTTTCATGTGTTTTATAAAGCAAAAAAAGAGAAAAATATAATCTTCACATGGAAGTTTGTTGGAAGCATTAAATACTACGTATCAAATATTATGTATAAATTGCGTTTCTTGTTTGATTGTGTTTTGTTTTGTTTTGGTTTGTTTATTTTTTCACATATTCTTTCTCATCCGTTGTATATAAATATATATATATATATATATATATATATATATATATATATGAGTATGTGTATATATGGGGGGGTGACAGAGACAAAGAGACAGAGAAATTGTGTAAAAAGAATCAGATTGTTAAGGCACTGCTCATAAAATTAACAATCTAGTTCGATCATAAAATTTTTACTTCATCTCAAGCAGGAAATGAAATAGACAAACTTGTATTTAAAGTTTTGTTCCAACATTCATACATGTGTTGATGATTCAGGACGGCCATCTTTGTGAGCTTCCAAACCTTCATTCATTGGGAGGAGGAAACTCCTTGCATCTCGTAAAAGGGGCTTTGAAAATGTTTAAACCCAAAAAACAGGTTTGTTTTGTACTACTGTCAGACTGCGACTCTTAAACCCCAAAACGAAAACTTTCTTAGGCCTTTTTCAAACGTGGTAACTTCTCATCTCTCTGTCAAACCCCTCAACATTTCTATGGCGAGACGTTGGTGGTGAGAAAAAATTAAATAAAATAAATGCTACTGAAGGTATTGAAATCTTTGTGTAATATGATTGCCGATGGATTTCGTTTATATATCTTGCCTTTCGGTTTAGTTAGGCTGAGAACCTTTCGCTTAGCACATGGTTTAGATAGGTGCAACATTAACGCAGGTGTTCACGCGCACGCGGAGAGGATGTGTCATTCAGAGATGTTAAAATAAAAATCCCAGATACGAATTGGGACCAGGGTATTTGGGTGACGTCACGCACCGAAAGCGTGGGCTGAGATTTGAGAAAAAGCAGTGAGTTGAGTTCCCGCATCGGAAGAAGAAGGTTGACTTTCAGAGCTGGGCGAGGCCAGACGACTTTGGGGGCCTCGGGCGCTACGCGTTGGTTGGGTTGACAGCTGACGATGTAAAAGCTGTCAACATAGAAGGATTGTGTCTCTCTCTCCCCATGTCAAAACCTTTAAACTCAAAAAGGTGAATAAAAGTTTCGTACCTGAACCAATTTAGTAAAGTTTCGTGTTTTTTAGATTCCCTATGTCTATTTCACACATCCGTATCTTGGGTATGTTACATTTGTTAAAATCTCAAATCTATTTTTATTGAATAAAATGAAAGAAACCATTGAGGAAAATGAGCAGAGAGTGATCCAGATTGATTTACTCACCAGACAACTCTCCAATATTACAATGTAAGTTTGTCTTTTTAATTCCCTTGATTGATTTTGAACAAGATATTGGAAGAGTGAAGGAAAAAAACTTCTTAATTCATATCGCTTTCAATGATTTATAGAGGATCATGAGGGTAGTAGTTTTACTGAGTCCAACCAAGGTCAACTGAACGCAATACCAGGCCAACTGATCTTAACTCCTGTCCGTCTATGATTGCACACAGGTAACAAGTAATTTGTCCATCTTATGTTTGCTATTAACGAGCCTAATAGAGAGCCTACTGTCTTCTAAAGAACAAAACGTTCTAGTATGTCAAAATAGACAATAATAACCTTTGAGTCAATAAATTCTACACGGAAAAAATTGTTGATCATGAACATGGTTCATTTGAGAGTAACACGAATGAATAATATTGATCGTCAGAAAATTTCCATTTAATTTCTATAGATTGTTTTATTGATAAAAGTCTATGAAAATAGACAATCAAATTATGATCTAAAGCAGATACATATTGAAATTGTTTTGGGGGTCATTAATGAATATTTCCAGCAATGGAGGACGAAGGAATTCAAATATGGTTTATTTGTTGTTCGATAGGGAATAGTTTCAAATTCAGTTTCATATAAGTTGATAAGTTTGCAAAGATTTTTAAATGAAAGTATTTGCTCAAATATTTCGTATAGGTGAATAAAGAATGAATTCGAGAAAACTGCAATAGATGGTTAGATGCGAACAGATTGAGATTGATAAATGTGAACAGAGTGAAATAGATAGATAGATAGATAGATAGATAGATAGATTTCTATCATCAGCGAGGTTGTCGAGGTTCCATGCCAAATATTAATCTTTATGTTATCTAATGTAATGAAATTTACTTGACAATATCTATCTTTCCTCTAACACATGACAGGTCAGACTGGGTTACATGGTACCATCAGAAAGGAACGATTCCGACCAGGAATAATTTCTTAAATATTCATCTCCCCCCCTCTCTCTCTCTCTCTCTCTCTCTCTCTCTCTGTCTCTCTCTCTCTCTCTCTCTCTCTCTCTCTCTCTCTCACTAACATTTTCTTTTCTTCTCCCTCACTATAACTTTCTATAATTCAGTCTTTTCACTTTCTTTTTCAATTTCTCTTTGATCAATTTTTTCTTTATTTCTTTCTTTTGTTCGTTCGTCGGTGTTTTTAGCCTTTTTTTCTTTCTTTCTTTCACTTGTTTGCTTTTGTTTGCTTGTTTCTTCCTTCCTTCCTTTCTTTCGTTCATTCATTTTGGTTTCCTTCCTTCCTATCTACCTTTCTTTCGTTCGTTCGATTTTCTTCCTTTTTCTTCTTTCTAGTTTTCTTTCATCTTTTCTTTCTACCCCTCTTTTGTCTGTTTGTTCGTTTACTCGACTGATTCTCAAGAGTTCCCAATTGAACAATACCACTGTTAGCTCTATCTCAAATCCCATAGACAAGCAAAAGTTTCATCAGCAGCGATCCCTATATAAATAGGAACCATACAATACTACACTATACATATATACAGCACTAAGCAACGTCCCATAGGATTGTAACGTGTAATATTTCCTTGACGACTTAACATCATCAGCAAAGAGCTAAGCAATACCTATGAACACAGAGTAAATACATTATTATCAATGTTGAGCTGAAGGCGCAGTAAACCTTCTGAGCTAAAATCGATACTATTTTGCCCCAAACAGTATTAATTAAGTTTATCGAGAAATATTGTCAAACATTTTCAAGAGGTCAAGCAGAAGTTGAGTATCACATGTGTCTAAAATATTTTATTAAATCAAATCTTATGATTAAAATAACTTTGAGAAAAAATACTGGCTATACGTGTAAGCTTCACATGGGTTGCATAGATTCTCATGAACGTCTCTACATATTTCTTTATAAAAAGGATTAGATTATATATTTCTATCACAAAGAGTACATATATATATATATATACACACATATATATATATATATATCTGTGTGTGTGTGTGTGTGTGTGTGTGTGTGTGTGTGTGTGTGTGTTGATTAATTCTGTATAAGATTAATTTAATCAAACATGTTTAAAAGACAAAATACTGCCTATATACACACACACACACACACACACACACACACACACACACACACATATATATATATATATATATATATATATATATATATATATATATTCCATCCAAATATTAAACAACTCATGGGACAAACGGAACAAAAATAGAATAGGCAGTCACGAAGAGTCTGTCTTATTTAATCAAAAAATAAAATAAAATAAATAAATATATATATATAGATAGATAGATAGATAGAGAGAGAGAGCGAGAGAGAGAGAGAGAGGTGAGGCAAGGGAGTGAGAGAGAGCTGTTTCATCTGAAGAGTGTATCTCATACAAATGCATTAAAATTATAGTCATGTGACTGACATGAAGTAATGAGAAAACATCTATTCTAGATTCTTTCTCTCTCTCTCTCTCTCTCTCTCTCTATCTATCTATCTATCTATCTATCTATCTATCTATCTATCTCTGCAAGCAAGTTTTTAATACTTTTCATATATAAGAAAAAACGTTTTTAGAACACTTTGTCCGTTTCTTTCTCTCTCTCTCACTTTATCTCGCTCTCTCTCTCTCTCTCTATATATATATATATATCCAAGTAACTACCGACCTCTTTATCAATCTATATTTGTGCCATGCAATTACCAGCCACTTTTATAAACTTTGTTTATTGAAATGCTAAAGACGTATCCAAAGTCCAATTGTAGACGAGTAATACTGTAAATAAAGACGTTTATATTTGAAAGTTTTACACCTAGAAATCTCAATATTTTTAATGTAAATTAGCTTAAGCTGAGTTAATTGGTTATCCCAACTAAGTGAATGGGATATATATATATATATATATATATATATATATATATATATATATATATGCTGTGTGTTTTAAAATTTACATTATTTACAGAGAGTGCTTGATATCTGCGATAGAGCATATAGACAATAAAATGAAAATTAAAACCTTGTATAGCAATTGATGTTTTGACATGATCTCCGAACAATATTACCTTGTGAAGGACTGGGAATTACACTAAACTCTTTGTCTCCAGTTCTGGAGATCTGGAGAGTATGACGTACCCTTTCATTGCCATTACTCCCAGATCCACTCCGACACCGAGTGGTAGTACCCGTTAAAGTCCCATCTATAGGTCAAATAAATCTGTTTAAAAAATTCGAACACTTGATGCAATATAACTGTAAATTATAATTATTTGAAGCTCTAAATGTTTACAGGGGATTTTTATTAGTTGTCAGAAACCATATAACTATACAAACAAATGACTCATCAAATAGAAATAATTACGAGAAACCATAGAATTATTGATATTAGATAGGAATACTTGAAACCATTAATTACATGTTAGTTATTTGCATTAAGATAGAAATATTTGACATCATATACCTTCGTTCAAGAAAATTTTCAAGAAATAACTACACAAAAAATGTAAATATAAATGTACAATGACCGCAGTTCCCTAATTTCTAGGCATAAAATAACCCTAGATGACTTGAGATGCCGTTAAAATCAATCAATCAATCATACAAGCTTATGCAAGAGTGGTACACAGTGATTTCAGAGTTTAATTTTTATTATCTGCTCTCAAAGAACTAGTTCCAAACAACCTTTCTATTTTTTTAGAATATATCTCCCCTTTAACATCTCATTTTCCTACCTTTGAGTACTAATAAAATCTAAGTTAAATTAATATAGGTTTGGTTTCTTTGTTTAATGGCATATCAACCTTTGCAGGTTATTTAATGCCAAAGCCATTCTCCAAGAAGAACAGAAGTGGTACTATTTAACCCATAGCTAGGAGGATGAGGCGGTTCATACCTTTCCCAAGGGTATTTGCCCGAAAGTGACCGTAATAACGCGACTGGAATACGAACTCGCTTACTACAATTCCGCAGTCCATCACTTTAACCATTACACCACGAGGACACCTCCTATATATATATTTAATATATATTGAATCAATGTTCGCTCAAACACATGACCAAATGTATATGTAAGTGTCAACACATTTTTCTTGAATTTATATTTGCTCTTTATTCTAATTCAGTACCGACATATTAACATGTTCATCTTTTTTGCTCTTCTTTTGGGTACTGAGAAGAGCAAGATTTATCATTAAGGTGTTATTTACCCAATGTCGCAAAAGCACGAAGAGAAAAAATACTTATATTATTCTAGCCTTTTTTTTTTTTTTTTTTTTTTTTTTTTGGTAGGGGGATCTACCTGCATAGTTTATTTTCGTCGTCATTATCCAATGTTTGTATCTCATTCCAGCAAGGGTGAAAAAAGAGAAAGGTGTCCTTACGTCGGGGAAATCCAAATATATCAAATAAATAAATATATCATGCATTTGTTGTTTTTGTTGTTCCTGTTTTGGCAGTTTTTTTTTGTTTTGTTTTATTTTTTATTCGTTTGTTTTTTAATATGGTTGTTTCTTTGGGGTGAGGGTTTTTTTTTTGTTTTGTTTTTTGTTTTTTGTTTTTTTTTTTTTTGCTTTTTATGCTTTTTTGCTTTTTTTATTTTAAGAAGCGTAAACACCAAACTGAAGGACTTGAAAATATCAGTTGACATAACGAAGTTTTGCATTAACATCTACATACATTTAGAACCTGGATAAAAAAAATGGAATAGACTGGGTTCTTTAACCATGGTATGACAACCGGGCTAAAAGAAAGAAAATTGTAAATTCAAACCTGTTAAACTCCACTTAAAAACTGACCCGTGGTGGACGATTTGGGTAAATGCATATATATATATATATATATATATATATATATATATATATATATATATATTATAAATGCATATATATATATATAGAGAGACAGGGGGGCATGTTGTGTAATGGTTATTGTACATAGACACGGAAACCGAGCTCAAATTCTTGGCAAAGTTTTTTACTTTCTACTTCGCACTAATGAACTTGGATTAATCTATCTCTTCTTTGCCCCAGCTATTGGTAGATAGTAGGGTAGACTGGATTCTTTAACCTTGTCAAAGCAACCAGCCTAGGAGAAGGAAAACCCTGAATCTAAACTAGTATAATGCTGTGTCGCATCCTACTCATGGTGGAAAGGTTGAATAAACATATGCATACACATAGACACAGAGGCGTGCATAGCGTAACGGTTATCGTCGTAAAAAATTAAATCGGTGATTTGATTTCAAATCTTAGACGAGGCTGTTTGCATTTTCGATCGTGCTAATGACCTTGTCATAAATCCACCTATTCTTTCATCCACTTATGAGTAAACAGTAGAGCAGACTTGGTTTTTTAGCCTTGGTAAGACAATCAGTTCTAACGAAGAAAAACTCTGAATTCAGGCCAGCTTTACTCAACTTAAAAATTGACCTTGTGTCACATCCTGCCTGTGGTGGAGGGGTTGGGTAAATTCATATCTGGGTATTCGTCAAACGAAATAGAATCAGCGACCTGAGTTCAAATCCTGGACGAGGTGGTTTCCCTTTGAGCCATTGGGAAATGCATAAATCCATTCGTTCTTGCAACTGTGGGTTAATAGTGGGGCAGACTAGTTTCTTTTCCATTGGTCAGGCAACCAGTATGAGAGAAGAAAACCAACTGTACTCCGCTTAAAAATACCTTGTATATTTGTTAGCGAGCTAAACTAGCTAACCGTTATTTTGGTCATGATCTTTCTGACTGTCGCCCTCATCTTTATGGTGGCAAGGCGAAACACAACGTTTTGACCGCAGTATCCTCGATATTTTCCTGGGAAGATGCAAGGGTTTTCTCCTCTCTGTGAAAGACGGCTTGGAAACTCATGGAGAGGACTAACTTGAATTATTTATAAATTAACAAACGTGAAAACAATCTGTAAATGAGGAGTTATCCATTTTTTCATCACTGGGGTCAAGGGAAAACTTCTTCATCTCTTTATTCCTTTTCTAGTGGGGGAGTCCCAGTGCCGTTGTGGTTAACGTGCTCGACTGTGACATCGTACTAACGAATTCGGACTCCAGTCAGGCTATTACGTTGCCTTTCGGACTAATACGCTTTGGAAAGGTATCAACTCCATTTCACCAAGACGTTTGTTATGTTATTAAACAAAGAAACCCAACCAACCAACCTTTTCAAGACGCCATTTTTTTAGGGACCCAAAGCACTACAAAACTTTTCCTAGACATATGCTTTGACAAAAGTTAGGGATCATTCACTCGCAATTTTATTTTGTTTCTTTATTTTGTTTTGTTTTTTATTTGTTTTTTGTTTTTGTTTTGTTTTGTTTTGTTGTTTTTTGTTGTTTTTTAAAGAATTTTTGTTTTTGTCATTTAATCAAATAATTTGTTACTCCCCGTGTTTAATGATAAAATGCCCAGACCAAACTTCAATACTAAAAATGTTGCTCTAGCATTTCACTGTCTGTATATGACAGATAAACCGATAAGAAATTTTCCTTGCAAAAATCGTAAAAATAATGTTTTGTATGAGCATGTAATATAATATAATAATTCATTACTTGAATTAGCTCCAGCAATTTAAGAAAGTTTATTTTTCTTGTAGAATTTCATATGTATCGCTAATAGTTTTGCTAAGTCAGTCCTTAGTTGTTCTTAGACCTCCGGGAAAAGCGCGTGAAAATACCGAGAGGATGAAGGAAAAACAAAAAATGTGGGTTTTATCTAAGGAAAATTATAGAGTTAACTACATAGCAAAGACGCTTGAACGAAGCAGAAATATTGCAAGCAATATTTTATAAACAAAAAAAAAAAAATGAGACGTGTGACGCGAATTAACAAAGTAGAAAACCTTCAAAACTGACAGAAATTAAACGAAGACACTTGCTTCAACAGGTTTCTGTAGAACAAGCATGCACCAATGACATTCAAAGACAACTCCAGCCCAAAATAACTTATTGGTGTATACAGAAAGCTTTATACGAATATGAAAATTTAGTTTATAAAGAAAGAAGATATTATATCTTACATAATTTTATGAGAAAAAGCGCGCTAAATAGCTGAAGGAGAAAGTTAATGTTACTAGCATGCTTTACGTAAAGAACAGATATCCTCAAAGTGGTCATCTGGTGGTGGTCCTGTTATATTATATAGGGCCTCTTTTTTCTTTTTCTTTTTTTTTTTTTTTTTTTTTTTTTTGGCTGGGGTGGTAAAGCCGAATTAGTAGTAATGTTTGGAAGAATTATCAAGTTATTGTGTCATTTTTGTAAAGCACTGCTAATAAAGAGAATAGAAAGCCCTGTTCATAAGTATTTGAAACATAAGAAGATCTGTTTTATTGCCTAATATTGCAGCAGTTATTTGGGGTAAAATGAATCTCATGGGTTTCGCAACTCTTCCAAATAGCAATATTAATTTATCTTTTTAATCTCCATAATCGATTCTCAACATAATTTTAAAAGGATAATATAACTTTCATTGAACAGTTTAATTCTATATAAGAAAAATATGTTGAGGGAATTCATCATTTAGAATCACAAAATATTGGCAAGATGCATCACTTAGTATATTGATTGCTATATAGTATGGTCCTTCTTGTATTATGTTACTTTATACATCTTTCAAAACCAAATGTTTAAAAGCAGATTATCTATTTCTTCAAATATTATCATGGTAAAAATATGAGATTAGCATACTTAGAGGATGTCCACCTAGAAGTTATAGTCCTAATATTTTAGTACAATCATAAACTGCTGAACAAACCCAATAAATGTTTAATGCAAGTTTCAATCCAAATGTCTCTTGGCACATTAAGCCTCTGATTAAGTTTTGCTACATTTTCTTCCTACCTTCAAATTAATATAATCATCTTACATTCTCTTGTTTGATTGGGACATTCATACAAGAATATATATATATATATATATATATATATATATATATATATATATATATATATATATATATATATATCCTTTCATTTACTTCTCTCTTGCTTGATGGCTCTTTATATTTAAGTACACACTTTATTTATCTCTCGAAACCACCTGATTAGAAGCAGATTATCTACTTCTTCAAATATTATCATTGGTAAAAATTATGGGATTAGCACACTTAGAGGATATCCACTTAGGGTTTTTTTTTATGGACTACCTCGATATTATAGCAGGTGTACTGCAATGAGACACATTAGCCTCATACCTCTTTATTATCTGTCTAAACTACGTGCTTAGAACATCTATTGCTAAAATAAAAGAAAACGGTTTCAAGCTAAAGGAAAGAAGTAGAAGGTACCCTGCACAAATAATTATCGACGCCGACTCCGCCGATGACATAGCGCTTCTGGCCAATGCACCCGCCCAAGCCGAAATCCTGCTACATAGTCTGTAACGAGCAGCTGCAATCATAGGCCTCCATCTTACTGCACACAAGACGGAATATATGTGCTTTAATCAAACAGGTGACATCTCCACACTAAACAGTAGCTCTCTGAAACTAGTAGACAAGTTCACTTACCTAGGAAGCCGAGTCTCATCAGCCGAGACAAACATCAACACGTGACTAGCAAAGGTATGGACAGCTATCAATTGGCTATTGATAAAATGATAAAATAAAACGCAGTTTCTTCCAAGCAGCGGTCATGTCGATACTGTTATATGGATGCACTACATGGATGCTAACTAAACGAATGGAGAAAAAGCTTGACGGCAACTACATAAGAATGCTGCGAGCAATACTGAACTAGTAATGGGGTAGCACCCCACAAAGCAGCAGCTGTACGGCCACTTTCCACCCATCGTGAAAACTAGAAATGCAGGATACTTCTGGGGAAGTAGGGACGAGCTCATAAAGGATGTACCCCTGTGGACTCCTTCACTTGGACGAGCAAAAGCAGTACGACCAGCTAGAACCTACACACAGCAGCTCTGCGCTGTTACGGGAAGACCGGCCGGTTGTGATGGATGATAGGGAGGGGTGGCGAAAGAGGGTCAGGGATATCCGTGCTGATTGCGTGACATGATGATGATGATGATGATGATGTGTGTGTGTGTGTGTGTGTGTGTGTGTGTGTGTGTGTGTGTGTGTGTGTGTGTGTGTGTGTGTGTTACCTTAAATCAGAAAATCAACACATCATATCGAGATTTCCTTTAGACCTAATTAGCAAATTTGACTGAAAATAGTTTTATTCTTTAGAATAAAACTATTTTCAGTCAAATTTGCTGATGAATAAGTTTCGTAACTCTCTGTTAAGAATGAACCTAGTTTTTTTAATCATGTTTTTAATCATCTAAATTATTATAAAGATAATTATTAACTGCTGATCAATTCACTCTCAATTTTTAATGTTGTTTCCATGCTTTGTCCAACGTTGTTTTAGATTAAATTTAAAAAATTTTCCGTCGCTTAATTGTAAAATTTCTGTCATTTCATTTTATTTCTTTGAGCAACCCACTTACATTTTTCAAATTATCATCTTTTATTTTTCTTCTCGTTTAGTTAAATCTAATTAAAAACTGATGTATGCCGGTGTTTAAAAATCGAATAAAATGTAGATTTATATATCCACAAGGGATTATCAATATTGCAATTAATTGCTGTGTCTATAGCCCAACACTGTTATAGTTAGATTTTTTTTCAAGCTCTCAGCTTTTTGAACCAATATGGATCTCAACGTATCTGATTATTATAAACTTTCTCTAGTCATTTAAGTTTTTATGCAATGAATGGAGGGTGAGTAAAGATAATTTGGTTGGTTTGTAGTTTAGAGTTTATGGTATATCAACCTTTGTAGGTTAGTTAACACCAAAATAATTAAATTTAGCATGAGTACGTAGTTTAAATGTCAAAACAGTTCTATTTTAAACAATTCAGTTTAGCATAAATACGCAGTTTAAATGCAAAAATAGTAAACACTCGAAACCATGTTTTAGTTCTATTTGACCAATGAATAAGACCCTGTCAGGTGCTACCATTTTGAGCCAGAGTGGACCCGGGAGCGATGGTAATGAAGGGGTACTCCACATTCTCCAAAGCTCCATTATTACTGGAACCTCACCATCAGAATGTTTAGAGTCATATCAGGGCACTCTTTTTTAGGGGTCTCACATCTCTGCAGAGGTGCAGTCGGTGTATTCTATAGCCCCAGCCAACAGGGCAAAAGTAATGATGAGTCCATTTGGAAGAACATAACCCCATTAATTTTGATAATTGTATACCGATATTGCTCTTCTTTGTTTCTTTGTTTTGTAACAGGAAACTTATCTATATGTATAAATGTGTGTGTGTGTGTGTGTGTGTGTGTGTGTGTGTGTGTTCAGACGTGTTAAATACTAGCTCACCTGAGGATAGTAATTGTGAAATTTTGAGTTATAAATTGTATTCTGTTTTACAACTTCCATATTTCTATTATTGAAATCTATTGTGGTACGAATCAAAAACGCTTTAAACGTTGAATTCTAATCCTAATACATATATATCCTAATCAATCCTAATATATATGTAATCTTAACTAATCTTGATATATATATGATCCTAATTAATCTTAATATATATATATATATATATATGGTGCAGAAACAAAATATGGAATAATCTTTAAAACGTTTTTTTTTTTTTTGTTTCAGTCTGATTAGTCCAATTTTGGAAAAAAAAGTGATTAATCTAAATTTTCATGATTAGCTCTATTCAAGTACTTTTTCATTAAAATTCAGCCCAATATGAGTGAGCAAGAAAAGAAACGACAAAGAATCTATGATTTGCTTAACGCCAAAACCAAGCCAAAAAAATTCCTGAAATTATTGGAGTTTCTTTGTCTACTGTACATCAAGCAATGCATTTTTTTTTACAGAAAAAGAGTTTTTAAGGAAAAGTGGGAGTGGAGGATTGAACCAAAAAACGAAAAGAAGGATTTTTAAGTGCTCTCGGTGCGGCGATTAAGGAGGAACCCACAACATCAATAAGAAAGTACACTAATGAATTGAACGTCCACGAGAATATTGTAAGGACAGCCATAAAACAAAATTTAAGCCCCTTCGTTACGCTATATGGGGCGTTTTAAAAAACAAAACAAATGCAACTTGCCATCCAAATATTGGTTTGCTTAAGACTATTATTGAGAAGGAATTGAATAAAATGTCTGAAGAATTTATTTTGAACTCATGCAAATCGTTTCGACGGTGTGCTGATACTATAATTGAAAAAAATTGGAGACTATATTAAGTAAAATTACTGTTTTGTGTCTATCTTCTTATTTTGCTGTTAATCTTTTTTAAATCAAAATTAATCTTGCTTCATGATAAAGTCGTTTATTATTATACTACAATATTCCTAATTTTATTTTCGTACCCAATATATATATATATATATATGTGTGTGTGTGTGTGTGTGTGTGTGTGTGTGTGTGTGTGTGTGTGTGTGTGTTAAAACCTGTTTTTAGTATAATTTTAGAAATAATTTACAATTATATCATGGTGCTGTACGCATAATTTTCATGTATCTAGTAAAACAAAATGTCTATTCAATATATTTGCTCAACGATCTTAATAACTTAACGCACTGATTTAAAATTCTATATTAAAATATGAATATTGAAATATAAGTAAATAGGAAATTTTGAAACAATTTTCGAACAGATTTTATTTTTATGATAGTGTATAAATTAGAAAATAAAACCAGAAAACTCATATATATATATATATATATATATATATGTGTGTGTGTGTGTGTGTGTGTGTGTGTGTGTGTGTGTGTGTGTGTGTGTGTGTGTGTGTGTGTTAACTGATTATCTAGTATCATATATATGATTATATATATTGATTTTAATGGCATGTCAACCCATTTAGGATTATTTTATGCCACAAATTTGAGAGTCACATTCATTGTATTTACATTTTTGTTGTTGTTTCTGAAGAGTTTTAGCACTGTTATAATATCAGCTATTCCTATCTAACATTAATAATTTACACACGGTTTTATAGATTCAGTATTCTTATCTAAGGCTACTAATTTCATTATAGCTTCGATTAACTATTCTTTATATAGATCATTTATATTTTTATGGTATCATGTATTCCTATCTATTAAAAATAATTAGCCCACTGTTGTATAATTTTAAGTATTCCAATCTAATACAAATAATTTATGCACAATTATATTGTTTCCTGTAATCATCTCTATTTTATGATAATCATTTGTTTGCTCACAGTTATATGGTTACCAAATACCAATAATTTTCACACAGTTACATGGTCCCAAGTATTTAATAATAATCCTAATAAGCAATTATAGCTTGAAGTAACTATTCTTAATACAGATGATTTATACCTATATGGTATCAAGTGTTCCTATCTATTGCTAGCATTGTTTACACAAATTTATTTGACCGTGTCGTCTGTAAGAGTACGGATGTTACTACTAGATACATCAAGATAACTGGCAACGTATTTACCATAACTAGTTAATATATATAGAAATTGGACTCTAACTGGTACTATTACTCCAAGTAAGAATGAACCTGGAAATAATAACAATGAAGTGTTAATACACTCTTCTCAAATCTCCAGAACAAGAGATTTATTACCAGGTAGAGTTTAGTGTCATGCCAAGAAAAACTCTTAAAATTGAGGTCTTAGCTCCTCTGTAGGGATCAGTCAACGTATTCTAAGCTCCACCAGCAGAATTGTGTGATTTTATGAGTCCATTTTTTTCTCTGTTTGCTCGATAGTAATTTATCTTTTGTTTGTTTGTAAATTTTACTTTTCATTTGATATGCAAAACCCTTTACTCCTTTAAATGTTACGTTGTATTACATAGAAGTCTTGGCAAGAAAAGATGAAAGCAAGTGAAACAGGCCACGTCACGTGACACACAAACACACACACACACACACCGCTTTAAATTTCTTTATTTCTTTTTTTTTTTTTTTTTTTTTCATTTCCTCCTCGACGGTGGTACTATCCAAAGTCTTATTTCTGTTGCTGCAAATAGCAACTTGTACGCGACGGCAGTTGGCCTCTTGCTGCACTTTTCATGAAATCCATTACAGTTACAAATTTATGATCGTAATTTCGCACAATTATCGCCGACGCCGCCTTTGCTGCCTGGCCTGTAATTTTCAATTGGCAACCAAGAAATGAGATTCTCCTCCCTCTCCTTCTTCACTCTCCTGTGCCCCGTTGTTTCTTTTCCTCCACCACTTCTTCTTCCCGCCAGATCTCTTTCAGCCAGATGAACAGCGGGGCCGGCGGACACGTGCTAATTGAATTCTGAGCTTACTGTAATGAAGGATTTCTCCGGATCTTTTTCCCGCCTTCTTAGAGACTGTTGTGAGCGCATCGATATCACACGGCCATCTTATCTATTTCTGAATGCAAACAGACAACGATACGTAAACATTAGATGCAGCGGGATAAAAGTGCCAGTTCTTCTTTGCTTTTCGGACTTAGGTAACATCTTAGTTGATTTCAAACTATCGTCAACAGCTTATCTATCAATCGTAGTCTGTTCTAATCTATTTCTATTCTTATCTATCAATATATATATATATATATATATATATATATATATATATATATATGATTCTTTCTAAGAATTTTCTCAATTTCTGGTTCTGGTTGAGTAGCAGAGGATTGTGAATCATAACCACAATGGAAGTAAGGGTTATGCCATGGTAGTTCTTGGCAATTCCGAGGTTACCGTACTTGGGGAAATGGAAGATGTAGTCTTTTGTCCATCTCTCTGTTGTGTTTTGGTTATATATATATCGTTGCAGTATTGGAGCAGTAAGTCAACGAATTTCCCTGTCTTCCATAAATTTGGTGGTATGTTAACAAGACCAGTAGCTTTCCTGTTTTTAATCTTCGTTAAAACTACGCCGAGTTCTTCTTGAGTAAACTAGCAACCGATCCACAACATCATGTTATATACTCACATAACAAATATGCTTATATACACATATATATGTTCATGCAGGATACATAGCGACGCAATGATAAACAGACGCAGAAGACTTCTTTAACAAAATATTTACCTCTCACTTTATTGTAAGGGTTCGAAAAGGTTACTCAAGGTTTTCGTGTGAGAGTGAGTTGGAGACCGAACAGAAACTGCTATATTTTGACCCCCACTCTCATGGCCGTCAACGTTGTGTCTTTCTCGTTCTCCTGATGCTCAACCGGAGGCCGTGGGCCCACTCACGTTCATCGGAAAGAGCATCTCATCTATTGAAAATGATAGCAATATGCGACTAGCGAAGACATGGACAGCTATCGATAGGTTATCGATCATATGAAACACAGACCTATCCTATGAAATAAAACTCATTTTCTTCCAAGCAGCGGTTGTGTCAATTCTACTATATGAAAGCACCACTTAGACGGTGACTAAGCGTATCGAGGAAAAACTAGACAGGAACTGCACAAGAATGCTCTGAGTCCAACTGAACAAGTCTTGGAAGCAACATGTCACAACATAGCAGCTGTACAAACACTTGCGTCTTACCTCTTGAACAATCTAAATAAGACGAACAAAACATGAGGGACACTGCTGGAGAAGTAAGCAACGTTCTCCTGTTAACCCCTTCCCACAAACATGTAAGTGTTGGCTGACCAACAAAATCTTATTTACAACAGCTCTATACGGACACAGGATGTAGTCTTGAAGACCAACCAGAAGCTATGGAAGATAGATATGAATGGCGAAAGAGAATGAGGGAAATCCGTGCTAGCAGCACGACATGATAAGTGGTACCTTCAATAAGTTTCCAGACCCTTTTTTACAAGCATTTAGAATTGTCGTAGACTCTTGAAAATTTAATATGTTATTGCTATACATCTCATGAGATGACTGACCAATTTTTATGATTTCACATTCAAATGAACAGCTACAGCAGGAATTGGAATACACCCTACTAAAGCTTGATTGTCACAATTGGTGAATTTCAAAAATGCAATCGGGACTTTAGAAGAACGATATGCAATAAAATTGTGTTTTAAACTTGGAAAAAATGCCACGCAATGAAAGCTAGATCTACTGCTATGACCCAGAGATGGAGTTCCCAGTGAAAGCATGCTGGCTCTCCAAGACCCAAGAAGGCCAGACAGAGCAAATCCACCCACAAACTTTTGATGATCCCTTTTTTTGACAGCACTGGCATGATCTACATGCACTGGGTTCCCACTGGACAGACAGTCAACAAGGAATACTCTGTTGAGGTTTTAAGGGATTTCAGGAAGAGATTCCGTCAGAAGAGGCCAGCACTCTTCAAAACGGGTCAGTTGCATTTCCACCAACACAATGCAACAGTCCACAACTCCATCCTTGTCACTGACTATTTGACCAAGATGGACATCAAGACAGTCCCTCACCCTCTCTATAGTCCAGACCTTGCTCCCTGTAACTTTTGCTTTTTCCCTTAGCTCAGAGGCTGTAGTTATGAGACAATTAAGGAGATGAAAGAGGCTGTGACTAAGGTCATTGACACGCTCACATAAGGGGACTTCCATGGGGCCTTCGAGAAGTTGTTGGAACGGTACAACAAGTGCATTGCAACCGGAGCAGATTACTTCGAAGGGGACTAGAGTTTCATGTGTGTACTATCAATAAAAGTGCCCATAAATAAGTCTGGAAACTTATTTAATGATCCTCGTATATATATATATATATATATGTATATATGTGTGTGTGTGTGGGTGTATTTATATATATTCCTGTTATCTTTTTCAGCTTATTATTTATCTCTGTTCTTGTCTATGTCTATTCTTATCTATCTATCTATCTATCTATCTATCTGTGTGTGTGTTCTTATGCTTCTATGTTTATTCGAATCTATCTGTGTCTATTCTTATCTATCAATCTATCTACCTCAGTTTGTTTTTTATTTATCCACATACATACATCTATGTATGTATGTATGTATGTATGGAGATATCTATCTATCTATCTATCTATCTTCATGTATTTTGTCATTTATATCGTTCGGTAGACAAGAGTATGTATGTCTGTATCAATGAATTAATATATGTGTGTATGTTATTTGCCCGTTCTTTCATTATCTATATGTGTGAGAATCTGGAAGTATTTATCCATGTATATCTGTGCGCGCGCGTGTGTGTGTGTGTGTGTGTGTGTGTGTGTACCTTGACAGATATGATAATCCCAAAAGTGTGGATATGTATTCCCTGTAATGAATAAAAGGAAGAAAAAATATTTAGAAGAATCAAGGTTCTTTTTGTATGAATAAAACCAAAACTCAGGTAGATGTATGGGTGGAATAAAAAAGGTTGAAAAGAAAAGCTACACGGTCTTCATTCTTTTATTTATTTATTCATTTTTCATTTTTGCTTCTCACATGCACATGTGTAACTGAAAGGTATCATCTCTGACCGACAGAAGAAGAAAGTGTTTAAACAGGTAAGCAAAGATATTCTTTATCTGTCAAACAATATTCCCTTTCTTTCGAGTCAAATTCAGTGTACTATAATAATCTTTTCTCCGTCGCATTTCCAAATTTTCATTAGTTCACAGACTTGCATTTCTCTGAGGAAAGAAAAAATGACAGCATCAAAAATCTTCACTTCAAAACTTTGTCACTTAACAGGACGATGGATGTCGGGATTGCTAAAGTCAAAGCAAAAGATCACACCAATAAAAACCTGAGAAAGACAACAGGACGTTGACGAATGACAGGCGATGGTCCTGAAAGCAGACCACGCAATGGAAATTAGAGAGAGACACATGAAACTCTTTTCCACCGACAGGATCACTTGCGGTGGATACAAATTATGTGATAGAGACTATAGAGACAAGAGAAAAGCAGTCAGACTTTTTTCCGCCGTGTGTCGAGAACTGATCAAGAGAAGCTATATTAATCGATTTTCTGTAACCAATTGCCTGAAAAAAAAACATGCTTTAAATCTGGCCCGAAGACACTGAAAAAAAGTATATAGATTATAAACCGTTCGCATATATAACATCATCATCATCATATCGTGCTGGCAGCACGGATATCCCTGACCCTCTCTCGCCACTCCTCCCTATCGTTCATCGCCCTAGGTAGGTCTTCAGGACAACAACCTGTATCCTCACATAGCTGCTGAATGTACGTTCGTGCTGGTCGTCCTGCTTTTGCGCGGCCGTGTGTGGGGATCCATAAGAGTACATCTCTTATGAGTTCATCTCTGCTTCTCCAGCAATGTCCTGCATGTCTGGTTCGTCTAACTTGAATAGATTTCGTGATAGGGGGCAGGTGGCCGTACAGTTGGTGTCTTGTGGGGTGTTGCTGCCAGGACTTGTTGAGGATTGCACGCAGCATTCTTGTGTAATTGCCATCTAGTTTCTTCTCCAGCCGTTTTGTTAGCGTCCATGTAGTGCATCCATATAGCAGTATCGATGTGACCGCTGCCTGGAAGAAACTACGTTTCATTTTATCGGTTAGGTCTGATTTCCATATAGTCGATAGCCTATTGATAGCTGTCCATGCTTTCGTTAACCTCGTTTCGATGTCCTTTTCGGTTGATTCGACGCTGCTTCCTAGGTACGTGAATTTGTCTACTAGTTTAAGAGGGGTTCCTTCTATAGTGGAGATGTCCCCTGTTTGGTTATAGCACATATATTCCGTTTTGTGTGCATTAACATGGAGGCCTATGCTTGCTGCTGCTCGTTCCAGGCTATGCAGAAGTGTTTCGGCTTGGTCAGGTGTATTTGCCAGTATCGCTGTCATCGGCGTAGTCGGCGTCGGTAATTGTTGTTGCGGGATATCTTCTGCTTCTTTTCTTCGTCAGTTCGAAGCCATTCTCTTTGATTTTGTCAATCGATGTTCTAAGTACGTAGTCTAGACAAATGATAAAGAGATACGGAGCCAGCGTGTCCCCTTGTAGTACTCCTGCTACAATGTCGAAGTATTCTGTGTCTCCATCTGGTGATCGTACTTTTACTTTAGTGTTTCTATAGAGAATCGTTATTGCCGCTACGGTTTCTTTAGGTATGCCGTACGCTAGTAGGATTTGTTCCATCTTTCCTCTGTGAATGGAGTCGAAAGCCTTGGTAAAGTCGACAAATATTAATGTCGCTTGTAGGTTCTTTGCCCGTACACCCTCAAGGATTCTGCGGATGGTTAGTATTTGTGAGGTCGTAGATCTATTTCTTCGGAAGCCATTTTGGTAACACTTTACCAATATTCAAGATCTTTATGCTTATATTCCCTTCTTAAGAGCTTAACTCGTTACAGATGATAGGAATCCGACTATTGTAGCACATGGTAGAGAAAGGTTTATTAATATAGCTTACTCCTATCATAAACTTACAAACATTATATCAAGGAGGGGCACTTGATGCAAAGGTTATTGTCGTAGAAAATGAAATCGGTGACCCTTGGTTTGATAACTAATCTAGAAAAAGAAAAACTCTAAATTCAAACCGGCAGTACTCCGCTTAAAAAGAGGTTGGTAGGTAAATACATACAAGCATTCAATCAAATATAAAGACTAATTGATTTCTTTATCAGTCCTCCCAGTCATTCAACACATTTGGGTTTTTCATTTGGTCGGCTCATTGGCCTAGTGGGTAGAGTGTTTGCCAATGGTCCGGGAGACTGGGGTTCAATCCCAGGTCGAGTCATCCCAAAGACTTTTAAAAAATGGTACTTGATACCTCCTTACTCATCATTATAAGGTAAGGATCAGGGGTAAAGCGGAGCAATCCAGGAAAAGGAGTAGCGCCCTCCCTTACACCTCGGTTTAGTAGCTACTGAAAAGGGAGCCTTCGGGTCACCCTCGACTACAGTCGCCAACTTTACTTAATACAGTGTCGAAGAAAAGACAAATGTAATGGTTATATATATATATATATATATATATATATATATATATATATATATATATATGTGTGTGTGTGTGTGTGTGTGTATGTGTGTGTGTGTAAAACTAGACTATATTGATAAATCCACAAAAAAATGTTAAAAAGAATTTTTTTCTCCTTTGCCAAATATCTTAGCCACTTACTCCATTTATTTTGACAATATAAGAATACCTCGCATTGCAATATTTATTACGAGCATTTTATCAACAGACCATTTTATTCAATTATGTATACAGTGATTTAGAGTTAAGCCAGGCTAAAACCAATGATTCTCGTAAGATCACGTTTGTTACTTAGCGATCAGCTTGCTCAAACAGAGGCCTTTGTTGTGAATAAATTTATCCGAACAGAAAATAAAATCAATCCCATGAGAAAAACAGAAAAATATTCGTGTAATTATAATAATTATTACTGATTAAATTCAGGTTTTTTCTTCATTTTGTTTTCGAGAGTAAATCCATGTTAGTGCATCTCTTACCGATTACTTTGGTAGTTGAATATTATTGTTCTCGGTGCGACTTTCAGTTTCATGAATTGAACCAAACGAAAGCATGTTAAAAAAGTTTTTTTTTTTAATCTATTTACAGTCACCGTCAGTGGAACCCCTTCATTTTTTTGTTATAGCTTCAGAAAGAAACGGAAAATAATCAAATTTATATAAACTATCTTTTTCAACCGTAAGTTATCAATAGACCAAAGCTATTTAACAAAATTCGTTTTTTGTTTTGTTTTGTTTTTACTTTTTTGAATGTTTTTCTTTCTTTTCTTTTTCTTTTTCTTTTTTTCTTTTTTTTTTTTTTTTTTTTTTTTTTGAGGGAGGGGCATCTTGAGATATTTTACGTTATTTATTGAAATTTCATGAATTTATATAAACTATCTTATCAACCATTCGTTATCAATAGACCAAAGCTATTTCACTAGATTCGTTTTATTTTGTTTTGTTTTGTTTTTTGCTTTTTTGAAGGTTTTTCATTTGGTCGCGGGCGGGAAAGGCGGTCTCGAGATATCTTACGTTATATATTGAAATTTCATGAATAGTGATAACTGTGACACAGACTGTAGATCTGCTGCTTCAAACTTTAAAGTGCAAACTCTATTCAGGAATGAAAGCGCCATCAATGTTTTGATTGATTGATTGATTTTAATGGTATGTCAACCCATCTAGAAATATCTTATTCACATTTTTTGAATGATTATTTCTTAAGAGCATTTTTTTGTATATGGTTCAATTGAATTCAAATATTTTTAAAACAGATCTATTTGATCTATAGATGGGACTCTAACAGATACAATAACTCCAAGTCAGAGTGGACCTAGGAGTAATGGCAATGAAGGGGCGCTCCACACTCCTCAGATCTCTAGAACTGGAACCTCACCATCAGATGTAGTTTAATAACCTACTTAGAATAATTAATGTTTTGATTTTCAATTAAAAGCAAATGGAGGAGACTCGATGATGTAGTGGCTAACAAGCTTAACTGCGATATTGTACAAAGCGACTTTGAACCCCCGCAGTGCTATGATGTTCACTTTCGAACTAACACCCTCGAAAAAGGTATGTACCCACTTATCTCCCCAGGTATGGATCAAATAATGCCACAACTGTTCCTCCAAAAGAATGGCTTTTAAATGACCATTATTATATATTATTTGATATGTTATTAAATGACCATTATAATATATTTGATATGCCATTAAATGACCATTATTATATGTTATTTGATATGCCATTAAATGACCACTATTATATATTATTTGATGTGCCATTAAACTAAGAAACCAAACCAAACTAAATGTCAACGGTTAAAAACACAAGCTTAAAAAATTTGAATATGCTGCCGTGCAAAAAAAGAAGCCAACGAGAAAAACGTTTCATTCTATATCGTAAGAATATTTTTGAACCATCGATATCTTTTTGACAATATAAAACAATATAAAATAGGACGTGTAATGTAAAAAATAATTCTTTCTGCACGACTTGTGAAACCAGAGATTTAGTGGATAGAGTGTTTGCAAATGGTCCGGGAGACCTAGGTTCAATCCCAAGCCACGTCATACCAGAGACTTTAGAAATGGTACGTGATACCTCCTTGCTTAATACTCAGCAATAGAAGGTACGTATCAAGGGTAAAGTAGAGTAATCTAGGGAAAGGAGTAACGCCCTCCCCTACACCGCGGTGTAGTAGCCATTGAAAAGGGAGTCTTCTGGTCGCTCTCAACGACAGTCGCCAACTTTAATTAGATGAAATTTTCTTCAATGCAAACAATATGAATGACCTATTTGAAAATGTTAACATAGAAGACATTTTGTCCTTTTTGAGAGAAAGAAAATTAAATCAAAAATCATAAACGTAAGTGTCATCAGTACAATACAAAGTAATTATAAGAAAGCAGATAGGATTCTGATAAATCGTTAAGAAGATATATAAAAAAAAATTAACTCTTAAAAATTACACGCAAATTTAAATATAAACGTACAATGTACGCGATTCCCAAACCTCTAAGTATAAAATAATCCAATATGGATTGACATGCCGTTAAAATCAATCACTAATCTAACGATTGTCCATGATGCTTCTATTTTGGGAAGGGTGACGAATTTTAATTTGCGTTTCATAATATTAATTATATCTAACATTACCACTGTTGAAAATGATGTCCACAGCAAAAAAAAATTGAAATGGAAATTACTTTATTCCCTCGGTTAGATTATTCTAATTGTATCGCTCGAAGATAAATCTTTCTACAATGTGCTGTTTTTGCTGGATAGGGTTACGTATCACGGTGAGAATTTTAGTAATATCAAGATTGTTTCCTTTTTTCTAATAAGATGTTCAAATGTAAATAGAGTACGCAATGTTGACAAAGAATATAATCGTAGTTTTTATTGTAGAGATCTTTAGTTCAGTTATAGTTCAACATTTGAAGAAACGTATTATTTATTTTCATAAGCTTAAAACAACCCAGTCGGCTGGAGCTGTAGAATACGCCGACTGCATCTCTGCAAAGGGTTAAGTTCTTCCCCCAACGTGTGTCTGGGACATGACATTAAACAATCTGTTGGTGAGGTTCCAGTCCTGAAATTTTGGAGAATATAGAGTACTCCTTCATTGCAATTACTCCCAGGTCCAATCTGAGCTAGAGTGGGAGTACCTGTTAAAGTCCCATCTAAGGGTCAAACAGAGCTATTTAATTATTTTCTATATTTGAAATTATTTAACAGCATGAAAACAAATGGTTAATATTAACTAAGATAGGAATACTTGATAAACAGAATTATTAATGTTAAATAGCAATACTTGAAACCATTCAGCTGTGTGCAAATAGAACTAATGCTGCTCGAAACCATTAACTGTAAGCAAACAAATGAGTTCTGTCTCGTTTAAAAATGATGTTTCCAACAAATTATTTGTGTATAAATCATATATATTTGATATATACATGTATAAACAGGATCAGGCATTAAATAACAATCAAGGGTTGATATGCCATAAAATACAACCAATCAAACAATCAATTATAAGCTTATAATTTTCAATTACTTCTGTTCTCTTTAATGTACAACAACATCCGTCTACTTTCGAATCAATAGAGCTGTTTACAATAATATAGAGTGTCTCGAAAAGAAATATCTCCCTATCGGTGGAGAGTGGAATACACTGCTGCACCCTGTCCAAAGGGGTAAAACCCTTCCTTAGAAAGGGGCATCCTGGTATGATACTAATCTGCATCCGATGTTGAGGCTACAGTTCTAGAGCTATGAGGAGTACGGAGTCACCTCTTACTTGCCATTACTCCAAGACCCACTCTAATCTGAAGTGGTAGTAATCAAACAAGAGACATCTCCACCATAACAGGTACCTCCTTGATACTAGCTGACAAATTCACCTACCTCGGAAGTAGCGTCTCATCTACGGAGAATGACATCAATACGCGACTGGCAAAAGTATGATCAAATATTAATAAGCTATCAGTCATAAGGAAGTCAGGCCTCCCCGGTAAAATAAAACGCAATTTTTCCCCAGCAGCGGTCGTGTCCATACTACTATATGGATGTAGCACATGGATGTTGATTAAAAACGTTGAGAAAAAGCTTGACAGCAATTGCACATGAACGCTACTAGCCATACCGAACAAATCCTGGAAGCAACATCCCACAAAACAGCAGCCATACGGTCAGTGATCTCCCATCGCTCAAACCATTCAAATTAGACGAATGGAGAAGTAAGGGGGAGCTCATTTGCGACGTTCTCCTGTGGATTCCTTCCAGTTCAGTTTGGACTCATCTATAACAGTTCTGTACAGACACAGGATGTAGTCAAGAGGACCTCTGCAAATGCGATTGACAATAGAGACGAATGGAGAGAGAGAAATAGAGAGAGAGGGGGGGAGAGAGAGTCAGGGAAATCCGTGCTCGCAGTGTTGCATAGCCACATAATAAACGGATGTGTGAAATAGACATAGGGAATCCGAAAACACGAAAAGTTTTACGACTTCTTAGTTCAGGTACGAAAATTTATTACCTTTGAGTTAAAGGTTTTTCGACATGAGGAGAGAGAGACACAATCTTTCTATACTGACTTCTTTTACATCGTCAACTCTCAACCCAACCAACGCGCGGTGCCCGTAGCGTACAAAGTCGTCTGGCCTCGCCCAGGTCTTAATCTCGACTCTCCCATTCGGAGGCAGGAACTCAACTCTGCTTTTTCTCAAATCCCAAAATCCTCATGACGTCAGTCACACCTCCTGGTCCCATTTCCTATCTGGGGTTTTATTTTGACATCTGTGAATGATGCATTCTCTCCGCGCGCGCATGAACACCTGCGTCAATGTTGCACCTAACTAACCCATGCACTAAGCGAAAGGTTCTCATCCTAACTAAACCGAAAGGCAAGATATATAAAACGAAATCACTCCGCCATTATATTAGAGCAGCAAGACCAGATGCTGATAATGAAATATTAAATAGGAATACCGTATATTACATAATTGTGTGCAATTTATTTGTATCAAGAAAATATACTTGAAGCTATGATTGTTTACTAAGGATTATAATTAGTTACCTGAAACCATCTTTTAACAAAGTATTGATGATAGAGAGGAATATTTTAACCCATACAACTATGAACAAACAAATGATTATCATTAACTAAGAATATTAATAAGAATCTTGTGTGAATTATAAGAAGTAAATAGGAATACTTGATGCGATGAATAATTGTGTATGAATGATTAGTATTAGGTATAAACGCTTCTAGCAGTTATATCTAATGATTATCATATAATTATCATAATACGAGGATGATTAAATAAGTTTCCAGACTTTTTTAGTATGGGCACTTTTATTGATAGTATACACATGAAACTCTAGTCCCCTTCGAAGTAATCTGCTCCGGTTGCAATGCACTTGTACCGTTCCAACAACTTCTCGAAGGCCCCATGGAAGTCCCCTTGTGTGAGCATGTCAATGACCTTAGTCACAGCCTCTTTCATCTCCTCAACTGTCTCATAACGACAGCCTCTGAGCTAAGGGAATAAGCAAAAGTCACAGGGAGCAAGGTCTGGACTATAGGGAGGTGAGGAACTGTCTTGATACCCATCATGTTCAAATAGTCTCTGACAAGGCTGGAGTTGTGGACTGTTGCATTGTCCTGGTGGAAATGCCAGTGATCCGATTTGAAGAGTGCTGGCCTCTTCTGACGGAATCTCTTCCTGAACTCCCTTAAAACCTCAACATAGTAACCCTAACCCTAACCCTTTGGCCAATAAACTCTGATGTATTGACTTCCTTACTCCTCCCACACTTCTCATCATCCCTCACACACTTCCTGCCTTCCTTGAATCTCTTATGCCACTCAAAAACTGATGCTCGATTCATGCAAGATGCTCCATAAGCAGTCTAAAGCATTCCATACGTTTCTGTGGCATTTTTTTCAAGTTTAAAACGCAATTTTATTGCATATCGTTCTTCTCAAGTGTCCTCACGTCCAGATTGCATTTTTCAATCAGGCTTTAGTAGGGTGTATTCCAATTCCTGCTGTAGCTGGTCATTTGAACCTGAAATCATGAAAATTGGTCAGTCATCTCATAAGATGTATAGCAATAACATACTGAATTTTCAAGAGTCTACGACAATATTAACTGACTGTACAAAAAAGTCTGGAAACTTATTGAATGCTTCACGTAATCATCATATAATTATTATATAAGTTAAGTTAATGACCTTAGTCGAGGGTGACCCGAAGGCGCTTTTTTCGATAGCTACTACACCGAGGTGTAGGAGAGAATTATTATATGATTATCATATAATTATCTAATAATTATTTTATATTTGTGTACGAACAAATGAATATCGACAAATAAAAAAGTGTGATTTTTAAAAATACGATGGAACATTCAAAATATACTTAGGAATAAAAACATTTAGAAACAAATCAAATTTAGGCATTAAATACACCATAAAGGATTGATATGCCATTAAATAAATAAACCAAGCAAAGCAAAAGATATTGACAATTGTTTTATCAAATACTTAAGATATTTACTCTCATTCTACACAGTTTTGTAAAGAAATACTAGAGGTTTATTGCTTGTACTTACAACCGACTCATCAATGAAAATTAGGTTTTCCCTAAAGCTATGTTCACTTCTCAACTCTATAGTATTTCTGTTCTAAAACCATGACGTGTGGTTTTGTTCTGGCCTCTTAAACTTTGCAATAACTGCAGTTTGTAAGGAATCATTCTTTCAGTCTGGTATTGATTTGAAACTCCTTACTTGCTTTCCTCACAGATGATGTGGGATGCGTAAGTAATCAGCACGAACACGCTCCAGTTATTTTTAGGATACTGGTGTTCTCCTACGTCTTTTACCTTTACCTTTTTTGTGCTAACTATAGATGAGATGTCTAGTCGACGATAATTTCCTGAAATTCGTTCTAAAATACTGTTTTACGACAGTCACAGAACTCGTTCTTACTTAATTCAAGCATTCAGAAATGCTTTCTCAACTGGTATAATTTTTAGCACTGTGATTAACAAGTAAACACCTGGTGGTTCACAAAGCCTACATAATAAACTTCAAACATTTCTTTACAGAACTGTACATCGTGAGTGTTAATATCTATATATAGCTTTTTTAAGTACTACCCCAAGGAAAAACTATGAAATTAGAACACATAGAGGATATTCACTTTACTTTTTTTATTTAGCAAAAAATAAAGTAAAAACGCATAAGACACAGAATAGTTTTTCTTTAATAACTAAACATTTTGGCTTCATAAAATATACAAAGTGAATATCCTCTAAATGTGCTAATCTTATAATTATTGCCTGAGGAAGTACATCACTGGATTTGTCAATTTCTTTTGTAGACAACCTGCATTAAGATTAATACATTATGAGAAGGATATTGTGGAACATTCTACACTTGTGACTCATCTACAAAATGCATTGGCAGAATTCTTCCTTAAGAAATTATCATGCAGATGAAGCTAATGATTTTCCGTGTCTGATGTCCTGACTATTTATGTACTAATAACATTAACAATTTATATATGCGATGATGTAAGCATTTACTGATGGCTTATGGATGAATAATATTTGAAGCCACGTATTACTCTTCAATGAAGCCATAGAAAAAAAAATTTACAACTAAAGTAAAGCATGTAATTTTTCATTTATCTATTTATTTATTTTTTCATTCAGTACTTCTAGCTCAAGTATATGACTATATCCAATAAAGAGTAAAGAAAATAGAATATCGTTAAATATCTATATATTAATAAATTCTCATTATCCAACTCTCTCTCTCTATATATATATATATATATATATACATGTGTGTGTGTGTGCGCGCGCGCGCTCACGCGCGTGCGCTGATGAATAAATGGATGTGTGTATATGTATGTACAACTAAAGGATATAGAATATCGTTATTTATCCATATATAAGTAAAACCTTATTATCTCTCTCTCTCTCTCTCTCTCTCTCTCTCTCTCTCTCTCTCTGTATATATATATATATATATATATATATGTGTGTGTGTGTGTGTGTGTGTGTGTGTGTGTTTTCTAACCACCACGCATGTGCAGGATGCGACGCGAGGACAGTTTTTAAGTGGTGTGTAAGTGGTTGGAATTTAGAGCTTTCCTTCTAGACAGGTTACTATACCAAAACTAAATAGACTAGTCTATCCTACTTTTTGCCAAAAGCTGACGAAAGAATTGTTGGATGCATAACTTCCCGAAGTATTTTAGCACTATGTGAAATACATATAGCCTCATCCGTGAGTTGAACTCGAGTGCCTTATATATGTACATATATATTGATCATTGAGTTTATAGCTGTGTATGTGCAGTGTAACCCAGATATATGAGAGTGTTGTCGGGACTGGAGAATAAATATCTTATATTCGGGTTTCTCTTATATCCGGTTTTGGTCTATTTTGTTTACGTAACACAGGCTCTAATTTTGGACGATATAAAATCTTCTCTTATATCCGGGTTACACTGAATTGATGTAAGGTTGAAGCAACAGCTGCGGAAAGGAAAAAATTTCGGACTCTCAGGTTTAGGTTTCTGCTTGGCGGTGCAATATTTGTTTGCATCTTTTCCTCTCTAAAGCTCGATACGTCTATCACAAGAGGTAAGACTTCTTTTGCGGCTAGGTGATACCACTTGCATCATTTGCTGTAAAATCTGTAAAATTTGACTAGCTTGTAAAGGCGGGACACAAAAACTTTCTCCAAGAAAGAATCAACTAAAATAACCCTGATTTTCTGTCATGTCAATTTCGAGATTTGCATAACTACTGCAGATTTGAAAAGTCATCGGAGAGAACAAATTCGAAACGGAGGCCCCAATCCAGACAATGTTGAACGATCTTGAGAAGGTAATCATCTGTGAAGAAAGGGTAATCATGGTTATTTATGTACCCGTAACCCAGAAAAAAAACCCACATAATACTGAGTTTTGGGGTATTTTCCTACAGCAACACACTGACATTCTTCTTTAACAATATAGCAGTTTTCAGACTAACCAGCAACTACATGATAATATTGTACGATCTGCATTTGCAATGATCGTTATATTTTATGATCTAAATCCTAGATAGAACTGATTGTTTGTTTGTAGTTTTAATGGCATATAAACCTTCTTGAGTTATTTAATGCCAAATCCATCGTTCTAGAAGAACAGTAGTGGTACTTTTTAACCCATAAGTGGGAGGATAAGGGGGTTCATACCTTTCCCAAGGGCATTTGTCCGAAATTGAACGTCATAGTGTGACTAGAGTTCGAACTCGCTTACAACGATTACGCTGCCCAGCGCTTTAACTATAACACCACAAAGATACCATCTCGATAGAACTGAGTTAAATATGGAATGGTAATTAGAATCCTTTACTTCTTCTTAAATATAAGTACCAACATTATCATGAACCTTGGTCTAGACTGGAACTTAAAGGGTTCCACTATCGTCTAAGACATGTAAAAGTTTTCATCTGATTAACATTTGTAGATAGATAGATAGATAATGAATAGATTTAGAAAGAAAGAAAGAAAGAAAGAAAGACATTTTAATAACAGGTAGAGTTAAAGACATATATAAAAGAGTATACTTGTATTTTTCACTAAGAAACACCACATCACTATTAACCGATCATCTATAACAACTGAACGTAGACGCTCAAGTGCAAATACACCACACTCACAAACAGACATTCATTCATTTAGTCGAACCAGCACAGTCTTAGTTTGACATACAGACAGATTAAAAGATAGTGGCTCAAGAGAAAGCAATGATCTTTTGACCTTATTGGCATAAAAGATCAGAAGATTTCTGTCTGTTGGAAATAATATGAACGATAGAAATAGTACAAACGTTATCGATATGGAACTTGGACGGAAATAAAAAGAAATAGCTAAGGCCACTTTCGCGCCACTCACTTTGATTTGCGACGTGTACATATCCGCATTTAGGTAATAACACTAATTCTTAAAGTGCTCTACAAGCCAAGTACTACAAAATTAAAGAGAAAGAGCAACGGGAGCTAAGCAACTGTATACTAGAGTAAATAAAAAGAAAGTATCTGATAGCATTCTTTAGCGGCTTAAAAATTTACCATGGTTTGCTTAGTATAGCAAGCATGTCTCAGTTTAATTACATATTCATTCTAAGAGGTCACCCATCTAAGTTCTGAGCAGACTCATGGCTGCTTAACTTTGGTGATCAAGCGGGAATAAGTGCTTTAAGTGTGACTTGGAATTTACAAAGCTTTACACGTTCCTCCTAAGAAGTCTTGGCCAGTCGATGGAGCTCCCTGTAGGAGAGTAACCCCCCCCAACACACCCACTCAAACACACAAAAAACACTGTCATTATTCCCAGGTCCACTCAGACTTGGTTTTGTAGCATTTTTAGCGTCCCATATTTTTTTGTAGTACCTGTTACGGCCAAATATATAGGTTTAAAATTATTTGTATTCGATGAAGGGAGAGTCCTTGTGGTGTAGTGGCAAACACACTCGACTGATGCATTGTAGTAAGCAAGTTCGTACTCCAATCGTACTATAACGTTCACGTTCGGACAAATACCTTGTTGGTTGGTTGGTTGGTTTGTTGGGTTTTATGACATATCAACCTTTGTAGGTTATTTAACGCCAAATCAATATTTATGTAAATAATCTGTTCTATTTAAAACAATTCAGTTTAGCATAAGTACACAGTTTAATTGTCAAAAGCATTTCCATTTCAAAGTATTCAAGCAGTAATATGTAACACTTCAGTTAAGTGTAAATACAGTTTTAATGTCGAAAAACAATTCTATTTAAAATAATTCAGTTAAGCATAAGCACGCAGTTTAAATGTAAGTACGGTTTAATTGTCAAAAACATTTCTATTTAAAGCTATTCAGTTTACACAAACAATTTAGTTTAGCATAAGTATGCCGTTGGTTCTATTTAACCCATAGATAGGGCCCTATCAGGTGCTACCACTCTGGGCCAGAGTGGACCTTGGAGCGATGGCAAAAGGGTACTCCGCATTTCCCAAAGCTCCAGCACTGCTGGAACCTCACCATCAGATTGTTTAGTGTCATATCCAGGAAACTCGTTTGGTGGGGGTCTTACCCCTCTGCAGAGGTGCAGTCAGTGTATTCTACAGCCCCAGCCGACTGGACAATACACAGAGTTAAATGTCAAACAGTTTTACTTCAGATAATTCAGTTCTGCATAAGTACACAGTTTAGACATCAAAACAGTTCTATTTTGAGCAATTCAGTTCAGCACTAGTACGCAGTTACAATGTCAAAACGGTTCTATTTTAAACAATTCAGTTTAGCATAAATACGCAGTTTAAATGGAAGAATCAGTATCGTGAAAGAAGCACGGTTTAGTTCTATTTAACCCATAGATAGGACCCTATCAGGTGCTACCACTTCGGGCCAGAGTGGACCGGGGAGCAATGGCAATGAAGGTATACTCAGCATTCCCCAAAGCTCCAGCATTGCTGGAACCTCACCATCAGATTGTTTAGTGTCATATCCAGGACACTCGTTGGGGGGGGGGGGTCTTACCCCTCTGCAGAGAAGCAGTTGGTGTATTCTACAGCCCCAGCCGACTGGACACAAATACATTGGAAAAAATACGAACCTCCATATCTTTCCAGCTATGTGTTAAATAGTACCACTAATGTCCTCCTGCAAGGATGATTTTGACATTAAATAACCCACAAAAGTTCATATGCCATTAAACAAAGAAACCAAACCTTATTCGATAGGAACGTGGTCAAAACAAAAAAACCCTTAAGAAACAACAACATAAAAATGTTGATATGAACGAGAAGAGAGATGTATGTACGCATGGGCAAAGCCAAAAATAATCCCTGTTCTACATCCAGATTTCACAAAATCCGAACACAACTCATTTCAGAGTTGGTGGGGGGGTCTTTTGTTTTTATCGTTCTGCTTCGTACCGTCCGAAGTCAAGTTCAAGGCTGATACGGATTAGGATTTACGAGGGACATTCAATAAATAAGGGATTTTCTTTTTTAAGCAATTCTTTTGTTTGTTTGTTTGTTTGTTTGTTTGTTTTTCCAGAATTTCTTTTTTCCATAAATGTAAGTTCTGCTTGATTTGGAATTGGTTTATTGCAAAAAATATTTTAATCACATAAAAATTTTTTTAAGCCATCCAAAATGACGGTAAATTAAATTGAGTGCTTCAGGCTTGAACAGAGGCCTGTCATCAAATTTGGGGATTGCTGAGAAATGCAAACCACGTGAAATTTACAGAAGTATGTGTGATGTGTACGAAGAAACATGTTTTAGTCATAAAAATGTTTACAAATGAGTTATACAGGAGTTTAACACGACAAGCCTAAGTCGTAGAGTCAGTCCACGGAGAGGAAAAAATGTTGACTCTTCAGTAAATAGATAGTTCCGGCTAGTAAAGGACTCAACACTATTGATTTCTTTGAAAAAGGAGCGACTATAAACAATGCTTCATAATGCAGACTCCTCAGGCAGAATTCACGTCATTTATTGAATGACTCCCGTACCACCAGTAAGAAGTCACTCAGGAGAACTCTCATGGTATATGCGAGAAACGGTTATAATCTAGAGTTGGGGATTTTTAAGAGATTCAACCAGCTAATAAGTAATCGGCAGAGAACAAGAAGAAATTTAACTTTCGGAGCAGGTGAAAGTATATGCACCCTTCATATAGACTGAACAGTACTATTTAACACCGGCATATTTTTACCGGTCCTGAAGAAGGTTGCTGCATCGATAATTAAGAGAGTGGAATTTTTCAGTGACAAAGTTTCTGATGTTTTTCTCTTGCCCTGATGTTGTCTCCACTAACTTTCTTCGAGAACCCGCAATGCTAGACATGACAAAAATGTGAAGTCTCTAAGAATCACTTCTACCCACCCCACTGTCTTTCAGTGCTTTCGACAGCTGAGGTATCTTACTCATACTTCTACTCTGCAAAGGGAATAACAAAGCAAGCAACAAATGTCATTGAATAAAGTGGGCAAATTTTTTTTTTCTGAACAAATGATTGAGGGGAGACAGCCTTGGCTATTGACAGAAGTGAAAGAAAGGTGACTGTGTGTAGAGGGAGACGACACGAAAGCGTTTGAAATGGGACAATAAGGCCCAGAAGCAAAATATGGCATAATTTGTACAACGTTTTTTTTTTTGTTTTTTTTTTTGTTTTTTTGGTTTGATTTGTCCAATTTTGGATAAAACACGTGATTAATCTAAATTTTCATGGTTAGCTCTGATATTCAAGAACTTTTTCATTAAAATTCAGCCCTATATAAGTGAGCAAGAAAAGAAACGACAAAGAATCTATGATTTGTTTAACGCCGAAACCAAGCCAAAAATTTCCCGAAATAATTGGAGTTTCTTTTTCTACAATATAGAAAGCAAAGAAAATAATTTTACTGAAAAGGATCTTTTTAAGAAAAAGGGCGAGTGGAGGAAAGAACAAAAAACGAAAAGAAGGTTTTTTAACTACTCTCGCTACAGCGATTAAGAAGGTCATTTAGAAAGTACGCAATTGAAGTGAAAGTCCACGAGAAAACTGCAAGGATACCATTGAGACAAGATTAAAAACTGAAATCGTTTCCCAGGACTGCCCGACATTTTTTAAGCACAGAGATGAAAGAAAAAAGGCTCACGAGGTGCAAAAAAAACACAAAAATTTTGTCCGGAAAATTTTTCTCTATTTTGATCTTTAAATTTTCGGCTTCTATCAAGCCCAGACTTTTACCCCCTTGATTACCCTATTTGGGCCATTTTAGAAAACAAAGCAAATGCAACTTACCATCTATAGTTCACTTAAGACTGTTATTGAGGAGGAATGGAATATCTGAAAAATTTAGTCATGTAATCGTTTCGAAGGTGTGTTGATACAATAATTGACAAAAATGGTGTTCATATTGAGTAAATTTACTGTTTAGTGTCTATCTTCTTATTATGTTGTTTATTTTTTTAGAATTAAATTTAATCTTGTTTTCTAATAGAGTCGTTTCTTGTTATACTTGAATATTCCTAATTTCGCTTCCGCACCCAGTTCAACTGTACCATTGTACGCTCTATATTTAGTGCCTTGATCTAGCCATTCACTGCCACTGATTCTTCACCAGCTATTCACTGGATCAAGATATCGAGGTGAATCTAAACCGGTGTAACACCTTACTCACATAAATTCACTTAAAGTGTTTCTTCTAAAAAAACCATGATCATCGTCTGAAATGGACTATATATATATATATATATATATATATATATATATATATATATATATATATATATATATATAAGTAAAGTTAGCGACCGTAGTCGAGGGTGACCTTAAGGCTCTCTTTTCATTAGCTACTACACCGAAGTGTTTGGGAAGGCGCTATTCCTTTCCCTAGATTGCTCCACTTTACTCTTGATCCCTATCTTATAATTCTGAGTGTTAATCAAGGAGGCATCAAGTACTATTTTTTGATCTTTGGTATGACTCGACCACGGATTTTGATCTCCCGGACCATTGGCGAACACTCTACCCACTTTTTTGTCTTTAGCTGTTTTTATTTTTGTTTGTTTGTTTTTTGGTGGGGGGGAGTAATTATACGATTTCCAGTAACTAATGTTAATAATCATTTGTAAACAATTATATCTTCACGCAGCTATACTTAATATAAATTATTTGCACATATTCATATGGTATTATGTATTCCTATCAAATACTAATAATTTGTACACAGCTATATGATTTCAAGTATTCATCTATCATAATTTGCACACTGTTATATGGTTTTAGTATTTCTATCGACTACTAGTAATTTGGACGCAATTACATAATTGCTAATACTCAAAGTAGTTATATGGTTTTAAGAAACTAATAATGATAATAATTTGTAAACAATTATCGCTTCAGGTAGTTATTTTTTATACAAATTATCTATCGACTATTATATAGTTTCAAGTATTTCTATAAAATACTAATAATTTTCATGCAATTATATGGTTTCAGATATTCTAAGTAATTATATGGTTTTAATATAGCTAATATTATTTTTTGTAAATGATAATAGTCTCCAGTAACTATTTGATTTATTATATTACATTATATTATATCATATTAATCTAAACACAATTATCTAGTTTCAATATTCTGGTCTAATTCGAATAATTTTCAAACAGATCAATTTTACCCATAGATTAGACTTTAACAGATTGTACCGCTCAAGTGAGTGTACCTGGGAATAATGACAGTGAAGTAGTATTCTACACGCCCTAAAACTCCAGAACAAGAGTCTCACCACTGGATTTAAATCAGTGTCATAACCAGGACACACCTTTAAGCCTCACCGATAACGTGGTTTTAGCATTTGTTCCTCTCTAGGTAGTAGTAGTAGTAGTAGTAGTAGTAGTAGTAGTAGTAGTAGTAGTAGTAATTTGGTTTTATTTTAGTTTGGTTATTTTTTATGTCAAATCATCCCTTGTGTTATTTAATACCGAATCCTGTCACACATGTACATCACATATATGATTTGTAAATGAATAGCTTGGAGGTGACATTTTAAAACGAGCCACAGCTCACTGGTTTTCACACAGTTTCAAGTATTACTAATAGACACTAATAATTATATTTCACCCTCAGATAGGGCACTAACTTTCCGTTGCAGTTTGGTATCATATCCTGGATACTATTTCTATATGACCCTAATTGGTAAAACCACTCCGGATCAGAGTAGACCAGGGAGTAATGGCAATGAAAGGGTACTCCACATTCCTCAGATCTACAGAAAGGGAGTCTGACAATCAGATGAAATAGTCTCATAATCAGGACACTTATTGAGGTATCTTATCCCTCAGCAGAGATGCAGTCTGCGTATTGTATATAGTAGTAGTAGTAGTAGTAGTAGTAGTAGTCGTAAGTTAGTAAGTATTTCAGTACATGTACATTATACATTGTATAATTAGTAATTTTAAGAGTAGACGTTTCAAATGAGAGAGATGATGTCCGCGTATTGTACAATCCTCGAAGATTGAGCATAGTAGTAGTAGTAGTAGTAGTAGTTTTATTAGTAGTAGTAGTAGTAGTCATAAGTTTGTAAGTATTCAGTACATATGTTTTAGTAACTTTAAGTGGACACGCTTCAAATGAGAGAGATGTTGTTTGCGTATTGTAAAGCCCTCAAAGATTGAGCATAGTAGTAGTAGTAGTAGTTGTAGTAATGCTAGTAGTAGTAAGTTAGTATTTCAGTACATATATTTTAGTAATTTTAAGAGTACACAATACAAATGAGAGCGCTTGTCCTGAAATAGGTGTTTATTTTCGCGATAAGCATACTAACTGAAATGATCGACCTTTAGACTTTTCACTAACCCCACCCCAGAAAATCTGTGATGTGTGCAAGTGACGCTTTGAGTCTTCTCATAAATTTGGAAGTTGATCACCCTCGAGCAAAGCAAGGCGTCGTCATTCGCAGCCCCCAGTATTGGCAAAACCTGCTAGGGAGAGCTCTTCATAAATATCCTTGTAAGAAGACGTTCTAATTGAGAGGGAACTTTCAAGAGCATTCTCGTTTATGGACGTTCAGAAAGCCTATAAGAATCTTCACCTAAATTTACCATATTATCTCTTTAAAAATAAGTTCATCTATTCAAATCGGCATTGGTTCAATGTTATATGACTTAAAGATCAATTTGTTAAATACTGAGATTAATTGACTGGTTGATTGTTTTTAACGGCCTGTCAAGCTTTTGGGGGTTATTTTATGCCTTGAGGTTAGAGAATTGCCAACATTGTACGTTTGTATTTATATTTTTGTGTAATTTAAGTTTTTGTATACGATTATATATTAAGTATTCCTATCTAATACAAATAATTCGCAGACAAATATTTTATCCATAGATGCAACCCTAACAGTAAGTAAAGGCAATAAAAACTACTTTACACGGCCTAGATCTCAAGAACCGGAGCCTCACCATCAGATTGAGTTTAGTGTCTTACACAGAACACCCATTTTAGTGGAGTTTTACTTTTCTGCAGGAGATAGACTCAGTGTATTCTAAGCTTCATCGACAGGGCAATGAAAGTAATTCGATTAAAAAAATTATCAATTCATTATAAAAAGACTTTAGCCCAGTCGGTTGGGGCTATAGAATACACCAACTGCATCACTGTAGTGGAGTAAGACTCCTCTAACAAGTATCCTGGATATGATACTAAACAATCTGATGATTAGGTTCCAGTAATGCTGGAGCTTTGGGAAATGCAGAGTACCCCTTCATTGCTATTACTTCCAGGTCCACTCTCTACCGGAATAGTAGTACCTGATAGGGTCCTATCTATGAGTTAAATAGAACTTTTTAAGATTCAAAATCAGAACAAACAAATGACTTATGCTAAATTGAATTGTAAGAAACGGAACTGTTTGATCATTTAACTGTATGTAAACAAATGATTGATATTTAATTAAATTGATAGTGATACATACCAATACTTGGAACCATTTACCTATGAGCAAACGCGTGAGTAATGTTAAATAGAATTATAAAGGTTTAAATTTCAATAATTGAAACCATTCAACAGTGTAGAAAGAATGGCAGTGATAGTGTCCAAAGAAATTTGTTCTAACTCATATGAAAATAAAATTGCCAACAAACTATTCACTTACAAATCATTTATGTATATCCATTTAAATGTGCGTAAGCAAATGATTAACGTTAACTTGTTACTGTTATATTGCAATACTTGAAACCATTTAACTGAGTACAAAAAATGATCTCAGGCTCGTTAAAAAAGTACTTCTGCGGAATGTTAACAAATCAAATATATATATGAAGTGGATTTGGCATTAAATGACCTAAAAAGGTTGATATGCCATTAAACCCAACCAAACTAAACCTCACCACCTGATACAGTTTAGTTTCATGCTTAGGGTACCCCCTTTTTTTCCTTTTCTTTTTTCTTTTTTTGTTTGTTTTTTTTTTTGTTTTGTTTTGTTTTGTTTTGCTTTTTTATTTTGTTATTTTGTTTTATGTTTTGTTTTTGTTTTTGTTTTTTTTTGTTGTTGTTTTTTTTTGTTTTTTTGTTTTTTTTGCTGGTGGATCTTACTCTTCTGCAACGAATACAGTCAACCTAAGAGATAGGTCTATTTTTCAGGATATCAACCCCGACTGAAAACTAGCAAATTAATGTTTATTCATCAGTCAACATACTGAGAAAGTTTGATTAAATATGATGAGTCCTAATTGAAATTATTATACAATAAGTGTGCTCTATATTCAAGAAACTTTCTTTATTTTGGATATATCTTCATTTGTGTGTAGAGAATAAATGTCTTCTTATCTATTTGTCCGTAATAAACATTTAATTGTAATTTACATGCGTTAAGAAAGGGTGTTACTCTCCAGTTTTGTTGCTCTAAAGAAACGCTCTAATAATCCAAACCTTTTACAAAAAATATATCTAGATATACACATTATAATTCCGTCGATACTTATCAATACTCAATACTTATGCCTGAACCAGAAACCGGCTAACACTTTAGGCGGGGTCTTTCCTAATAGATGCATCTTAAATAAGAAAAATACTCAAAATTATCAATATTATATCCAAAAATACTCTCTCTAGCATCTTTTGTATATATATATTTACCAACCCCTCTGCTCGGGCAGGATATGACACACGATCAATTTTTAAGCGGAGTTTAACAGGTTTGAATTCAGAGTTTTCCTTCTCCTAGACTAGTTGCCTCACCAAGGCTGAAGAACCTCGTCTGCCCTACTATTTACCCAAAGCTAGAGGGAGAATAATTGGATGCATACCTTTCCCAAGGGTATTAGTGCAATATGAAATGCAAACAGTGTCGTCCAGGATTTGAACTATTTTGCATGTAAGGCTAAGATGTTTCATAACAGTTTTATATTCAAAGATAAAAACGTATCTCTTCCTTTCTACTGTTAAACAAATAGTCATAGATTAAACTGGGAGTATATTGGCTCAAGAGCAGAAGTAAGCAGCACCAAAAGAAAACCGAAATCACTTATAATGATCTGCTATTATTTATTGATTTATTGATTCAGTGAAGGGACTGTGGTAACAAGGGAATATTCTTTGGGGTCCAAACTCGTGTGTCTAAAAAGCAGAAGGAATGTCTTTTTTATTATTTTTCAGGGTGGCCAGCTAAATAAATTGATTAATTTTAATGGTATGTCAACCCGTTTTGAGTTATCCTATACCTAAAGGTTAGAGAATCGCGTTCCTTGTATGCTCATATTTATATTTTTGTGTAATTGTTTCTTAATGGAATTGGGTTTTTTTAGCACAATAAGAATAATTTTTAACTGATCTAGTTGATCAACTAATGTGACCCAAACAGGAGCTACCATACAGGTCAGGGTGGAATTCGGAGTAATTGCAATGAAGAGGTACACCACACTCCTCAGAGATCCTGAACAGGACCCTCACGATCAGATGTGTCATATCTAAGACACAATGATTTACTAACCAAACTCGCAAACCATTACATCAAGCGAGACGGCCAAAAAAAGAAGCCTGTTTTAGGTTTGGTACAAAGCCACGTGTTTAGGGAACCTCGTCAAGCTCGAACTTATAAATAATTTATGTACAAGACTAGCAATGTTCCCTGGCTATTTACAAATCTGAGCTGTGGTTTAAGGCCGGGTGCATGTGGCACCAAGTGAGGATTGGTCTTACAAATAATGGTCTGCTAGCCTATTACACAAAAATTCACACAAAAGAGGAAACATAGTCCACGCAGTGTGACAGAAAAAGATCTGTCAGTATCATTTTATTCCCACAGAAAAGGTTCTAAACATTTTCATATATGATGTTAATCTTTTTTACATTCATTTTAGCTCTAATATTCATCGTGTGTAACAATTTTGAATATTTATCGGGGACATTATAAGCTCTTCAGTCTTTATACATATTTACCCAACCCCTCCGCTTGGGCAGGATATGACACAAGGTCAATTTTTAAGCGGAGTTTAACAGGTTTGAATTCAGAGTTTTCCTTCTCCTAGACTAGTTGCCCCACCAAGGCTGAAGAACCTAGTCTGCCCTACTATTTTACCCATAGCTGGAGGGAGAATAATTGGATTCATACTTTTCCCAAGGGTATTAGTGCAATGTGAAATGCAATCAGTCTCGTCCAGTATTTGAACTCGTGTCGCCGTGTACATTTCCTACGACGATAACCAATACACCACGAGCACCTCCATCTTTATAAGCCATTATGAATATGCATATCTGTATAAATACATGTACGTATAGATTTAGAATAGATATATGTATTTACCAACCCGTCTGCACGAGTAAGATGTGACACAAGGTCAATTTCGAAGTGGGATTTAACAGGTTTGAATTTAGTGTTTTCCTTCTTCTAGATTACTTGCCTAACCAAGGCTAAAGAAATCAGTCTGCCCCACTATTTACCCAAAGCTGGAGGGAGAATAATTGGATTCATATATTTCCCAAGGATATCAGTACTATGTAAAATTCAATCAGCCTCGTCCAGGATTTGAACTCGTGTCGCTGGGTCCATTTTCTATGATGATGACCATTACTCAACGGGCACCTCCATGGTTTAGAATAGATGTATTGTCATTCATGCTTATGCATGTGTGTAAAGTATGTGTATAATAGTACGTTTAGTTTTGTTTGTTTTTATAGCATATCAACCATTATAAGTTATTTAATACCAAATCCATTTTGTACATATAAACAGTTCTATTTCAAACAATTCCGTTTGGCTTAAGTACACAGTTTAAATGTCAAAAACAGTTATATTTCAAACCACTCAGTTTAGCATAAGTACACAGTTCTACTTAACTTATAGATAGAAACCTATCAGGTGCGACCACTCCGAAGCAGTGTGAACCTGGGAGCGGTGGCAATAAAAGGGTACTTCGCATTTCCCAAAACTCCAGCATTACTGGAACCTCACCATCAGATTGTTTCGTGTTATATCCAAGCCACACATTGGGGGAGTCTTACCTCTCTGCAGAGATGCATTCAGTGTATTCTACAGCCCCAGCCGACTGGGCCATTTAATATTACGTTTTGGTAGCTAAACAACTTTGGAGATAAAGAATCTTTATATGAAAATAACATGAATTGATTTTTCTATTTCTGTCTTAAACTACAGCCACGAACGCCAGTTTGGTTATAAAGTTGAGAGACAAGAATTTTATTCTTTTAATATTTTCAGCACTTGACTCAGTTGGTCAAAGTGAAGAAATCCCGCGTTTTGGCCGAAAGCTAGAAGACTTCGGTTCAAGTCCTGTCAATTCCAGGAGGTAGTTGTCAGTTAGATGCAGGATGGGGAAAAAAGTTACCGATGCTCAAGGCTTGAGTCCCCACCTCTTCTGCGATAGCTTGGGCCAGCTTGACTTAAGGTGATAAATTAGGTGTCGCACATATTGCCTTAGTATTGGTCTGAGTTACCTGTAACAATGAAGACTATCGCGCGACCTTATTATCGACTTTGTTTTGTTTCTTTTCTTTTTTGGACCTGGCCCGTGGCTTCTGCATTTTCAACCAAAATAGACAACCATCTTTAAAAAAAAAAAAAAGAAAACACATTGTAGGAAGAGCCAGTTTGCCGGAGAAACTGTACGAGCCGTAGATTGGATTAGTCACATACATAGTTTTCTCTATAATATGAATATGCTGAAAAGGCATTAAAATATTTAAGGAATTATCATCAATCTTTATCATAATTATGTCGCTCTAATATACCTTGGTAGCAATATCTCATCTACTGAAAGCAAAGTTAATACACGCATAGGTAAGGCATGGACTGCTATTGACAGTTTAATGACCATATGGAAATCTGATGTCTCTTATAAGTTAAAACGAGAATTCTTCCAAACTTTAGCCGAATTAGTACAACTGTACATGAGCTTTAATAAATCTCCGACAAAAAAAAAGTTATCTAGGAACTACACAAGGATGCTGCGTGCTGTTTTCAACAAATGTTAGAAGCTTCTCTGTAAAACAGCAGCTGTACAGCAACTTACCTCCCATCTCACAAACTATCCAATACGAGCGAGATGTGCTGGGCTCTTCTGGAGAAGTGAGAAATAACTCATCAGTGGCATTCTCATATGAACTTCGACACATGGACACACCAGTGTTGGCCGACCAGCAAAAATTTTAATACATCAATCTTGCGCGGAGACCAGGTGTCGTCTAGACGACTTGTCAATAGGGAAAGATAGCGAGAGAGCGTCAAGGGAATCCGTGATGTCAGCACTCCTTGATGATGACGATGATGATGATTTTTGCCAATGGGTTTGCAACAAATATGTGACTACGACCAGCGAGATACATTGCACTATTCCACTTCACGGTGTTTGTTCCTTAAGTTTTTCTACCCATATTCTGAAGTACAGTGGTGCGTGGGCCGATCATTTTGGACGTTTGGATGGTAACTAATGCTATGAGGAACCTGTCTGAGAGGGAGGCATATTTGACCAATTGTCGATGCTTAGCACCTGGTGGGACCGACTCCAGATAGTTGTAAAGAAAATAAATACCTGTTTGTAGATTCGGAAATTACTTTTAAAATGGAAATGGTAAAGGCCTCAAGATGTCATTATTTTTACTGATGAAAACACAGCAGGAATAATTATCTTTTTGATAGAATGACTGATATTGTCTATGTTTAAGCTCCCGTTAGTTTTTGAATATGATGATAAAGACTGTTGTGGGGAAGTTACCGTGGCATAATGGTTAACGTGCTTGATTACGACACTGTAGTAAGTGAGATCGAACTCCAGTCGCTCTTTTACATTCACTTTCAGACTAATACACTTGGAAAGGCATGAAAATCCCTTTACCTTCCCACAAGCTCTGCATTTAAGAGTACCACTACTAACTTTCTACAATGATGGCTTTGGTATTAAATAACTCACGAAGGTTGATATGCCATTAAATAAACAAAAGAAAATGTTGGTGTGTTGGCTTTCTTTTTTATGAGTATACCATCAAAATTTATAAGATATTTTAGAAAAGATAAAGATTGATTTGGTTTATTTTTATGGCATATCAACCATTGTAGGTTATTTAATGCCAAATCCATTTTATACATATAAACAGTTCTATTTCAAACAATTCAGTTTACCATAAGTATAGTGTTTTGTTTACGCAGAGTTAAATAAAAAAACAGTTCTATTTCAAATAATTCAGTTCAGCATAAGTACATTGTTTAGTCCTATTTGACCCATAGATAGGACCCAATCAGGTGCTTTGGGCCAGAGTGAACCAAAAAGCGAAGACAATGACGGGGTACTCCGCCTTCCCCAAAGCTCCAAGGTTACTGGAGCTTCACTATCAGATTGCTTAGTGTCTAGGACACTCGTTGGGGGAGTCTTACCCCTCTGCAGAGAAGCAGTTGTTGTATTCTGCTGCCCCAGCGGATTGGGCAAAAAGGTAAAGAAAGACAATATTTTGCAGTATATATAGCATACGAAGGATTTTTTTTTTCCTATTTACGCAGATACCACAAAAACTTTATCGCGTAAGGATGAAAAAAAGCATCTATTTGACACAAATATTCTAAACATAATCTACTTCATCATTAATGCTCTTTAACCCTACGTTTCTTCTCGAATCTCGTAGACGTAACATTATACAGGAAAAAATGTTAGATCAAAATTCAAGTAATAACTGTGTCAGGTTATGAACTTTTTTATCAATTCTCATACATTTTCGGTGACAGTAAAATCCTGATTCATTCATTAAATATAGACATAGAAATATATAATATCTAAGTTTTTTTTACAAAGTTTCAATTTAGAATTTCGCCCAATCGGCTGGGACTACAGAATACACCGACTGCATTTCTGCAGAGGGGTGAGACTTCCCCAACGAGTGTTCTGAATATGGCACAAAACAATCTGATAATGAGGCTTCAGTAATGCTTGAGCTTTCGGGAATGCAGAGTACCTCCTCATTGCAATCGCTCATTGGTCCATTCTCTCCCGGAATGGTAGCACCTGATAGTGTCCCATCTCTGGGTCAAATAGAACCGTTTGACATTTAAACTATGTACTTGTGCTAAACTGAATTATTTGAAATTGAACTGTTTGATCATTTAACCATGTGTAAACAAATGACTTAGGTTTAATTGAATAGTTAGTGTTAATGGCAATACTTGAAAACTTTTAACTATGTGCAAAGAAATGATTAATAGTAAATAGAATTATTCGTATTAGATAGAAATAACTGAAACCTTTTAACTAAAGCTAGTTTAAAAATGTTATCTACAAAATGTGTTTAGTAATCATATATTCAATATATATGAATAAGTAGTAAAAAAAAAAGTTGACACCCGTAGTTGAGGGTAATCCGAAGGTTCTCTTTTTAATAGCTACTACACCGAGGTATAAGGAAGGGTGCTACTCCTTTCCTTGGATTGTTCCACTTTACCCTTGATACGTATCTTATAATGCTGAGTGTTAAGCAAGGAGATATCAAGTACCATTTCTGAGTCTTTGGTATGACTCGACCTGGGACCGAACTCCAGCTTTCCGGCCCATTGGTGAACACTCCACCCAAAAGGCCAATGGCCGGATATATGTATAAAAAGTATTAAATAACCTTCAATGGTTTATTTGCCATAAAACCAAACCAAACCAATTTAAAAAGAGAAAAACATTACAGCTTTGCTCATCACTTCGTTTCTGTCTCGGGACTGTTTGTACCATTTTATTATTATTCTACCCCTTACGATTTTTTAACGTCAGCTCTAACTGGTGGTTTTCACTGGAGTCCGAGTGACAGCAAGTCTCCTCAATTCCCAAAAACTCTTCTAAATATTCTTCAAAATCTAAGTGGTGTTGTTTGGAAAGTCTCAATTCTTCCGCGGATTTTAAGTTCCCCCATATTCTTTTCTAGTTTCTGGTGGATTGTTCCGACTTGTCCCGCAATGATTTTAGCTGTGATATTATCTTAATAGTCTCAATTCTTCCTCGGATTTCCTGTTTAATAAGTTTCTTTGTCAGATTCTTAGGGAACTCTCCAAGAGCCCCAACTACGATTCATATTATTGTAACAATCATATTCCACAGTTTTTCAACTATTTGTTTGGCAAGGTGCAAATTATTACTATTAATATTGTTATTTATAACTTACGCCCATGAAAACCCCTCAACATAATATAATATAATAACCTTTATATCTTTAATTAAATGATCAACATCAATATACAAAATCTTCATTACCTTTTCCAAAACGACATATGAGCAACGGAAAACCTATAACTACTTCTTGCGAAAGATTGCATGTTTCTCAAAGTGAAAATTTACTATAACTTAAGCAAAAAAGCATTACAACGAATACGTCAAGGGGGAGTGACCGAAGCGTAATGTTGGACTGCGTCCTTGAGATGAGTTCGAACTCCAATCGTGCTATTACGTTCACTTTCGGACAAAAACCTTTAAGAAAGGTATGAATCCTCTTATTTTCCCGGCTTATGGTCAAAATGTATCAATGTTCTTCTTTCACAAGGATGGATTAGGTATTAGATAACCAACGAAGGTTAATATAGCATTAAACAAAGAAACCAAATCAACTGAGATGAAGTCAATGGAGAAATAACAAGGAATTGTCGAATAAATTTGAAACTAAAAACATTCTTTGAACAGTATTTATAACTCTTTTTAAATCTCGCGGCGACGAACAACTTTTCCAGGTAAAAGGAGTCAGAGATGTATAAAGTGTCCAAATAAATCAAAATCTCTTTTTAAGGTAGTAAAAAAAATGAAATAAGCATGTTCATAGCTTTAAAAACAGGCGTTAATCTCTTGTTCAGAGGCCTTGAATATTTCCTCGAAAGATAAGTGGCATCTACTTCACAATAATCGCAGGGCTGGAAAGCGTGCAAAGCATTTCTTTTTGCTCCCCGATGAAAAGGGATGAAAATCGCCTTTTCCCATGCATTGATCTCTGTTGGTATGGGGTAGTTTTTTCTTTTGTGTTGTTTATTTTTTTTTGTAAGTAAACGATAGCTTTTAGTTTTCCTTTTGGCTGTTTCTTTTCCTTTTTTTGTTTTTCTTTCTTTCTTTTTTTTTTCTTTTTTGTGGTTGTTATTTTGAATCTTTCGAAAGGGTTAAAGCAACTGAGGTGATCAAAGCTTAAGAATAAGTTAATGATAGGAAATCTGTGAGGATTTTTTGTTGTTTTTTTTTTGTTTTTTTTTATTTATTCATTTATTTATTTTCTTTTTTGGTAACTGAAACAAACAACAATGAGATCTAAAGGGAAAAACAGATGAACAAAAGATATACCTTATCGTCTCTTTAAAATGTGGGAAACAGAAAAACAGTGGTCAGTAGTTGCCTTTATAAGAGCAGCGGGTCCCAGAGATTGGTAAGGGATTCATGCAAAGTTATCCACAACCCCGATGCACGGAAATCAAAGACCGAAGCAAACACAGAAAGATGAAAAAGAGCCAAAGGAATAAACGGTGTTTTTAAAATGAGAATATCAATCAATGAATACAGGTCTAATCGATTCGATCGACATGAACTGTTCAATACAGATGTTGGAAGGTTAGTTGGTTGAGTGGTTAGTTGGTGTTTAATGGCATATCAACTCTTGTGGGTTATTTAATGCTAAATCTTCTTTATATATATATATATATATATATATATATATATATATATATAAAGTGAAAAGACAAATTAGAATATTACTTATATGTTGTTTATCTTTAAAACTTTCTTAAACAGTTTTGACTTTAGTTTATTATCAGTTTTTTGTGGAAAAGGAAGCATTTGTAGGAAGCTTTTAAAGATTATTAACTTTTTTAAAGGCGTTGATATATATATATATATATATATATGTGTGTGTGTGTAATCGTTATTTTAGGTTCGTTGTGATGCTTTCTGCTTTAGTAATAAGGTGTGTTCACTTTGACAAGCATGCAATCTTTCGCTGTAAGTAATTTCATTCATATGCAAATGTTTTTCAACCTGAATGCATTAGTGTTTACATTGACTGGGCATGTCTAACACTTTAAATGTATCGGGGAGTCTCATTAAACCATTGATCAATTATCTACTTCTAAAACCCCAGCTAACAAGTTTGACTAGCAATCTTGCAAAAGTGAGTTCGAGTCTCCTTAGGTGCCCAATCTATTTGGCCTTGTGCCACATCTAAGCAAAGAAAAAGATAAGTAAATTACAACTTCCAACGACCCAGACAAAATTGAACGTCAAAATGATAGTCAAGTGAGTCTGGCTCCTCTCATAGAAATAGATCTCTGATGTTCAAAACATTCCAACTGACCCGCATATCATCTTAAAAGAAAATCGCTATTTTTCTTACACGCCTATTTCCAAAATTTACACACACACACACACACACACACACACACACACACATATATATATATATATATATATATATATGTGTGTGTGTGTGTATATATATATATATATATAGGATAGTTCTAGAAATTTTTTACGTACGTTCAAGCAGATATTGATCTAGAACCATGAAATACGTATGCTATTGCACATAAAATTCTACAGTTTAGCATCCTTTTCATATCATTTCTCAAATTTCTTAAATTTCTTTAACAGATTTGAAAAACTGACAGTTATTGAATTGACTTTATATCTACGCACTCCTAAATTATATATATATATATATATATATACCGAGAAATTTTGAAGGTGCTCGTAGTATAAAGGTTATCGTCGTAGGAAATGGAGACGGTGAAACGATTTCAAATCCTGGATGATATGGTTTGCATTTTCAAATAGCGCTAATACTCTTGGGAAAGCTATGAATCCAACTATTCTAGGTAAATAGTTGGGCAGACAAGGCTCTTTGACTTTGGTATGCCAACTGGTCTAGGAGAAGAAAAACTTTAAATTCAGACATGTTAAACTCCGTGAAAAACTTGACCTTGTGTCACATCCTGTTCGCGAGGAGAGGTTGATAAATACATGTCGGGAAATTTCAATATGCAAACATATTAGTTGTAACTCATAACTTCACGTTATCTCGATCATCAGTCAATAATATAATAATCTATGGTTTGTGAATTGTCTTCTGTACAAATCAGTCATATCATTCGAAAACAAATTAATTCAAATGATGTTCCTTACACCAATTCCAAAAAATTACTTAGAAAAAATTCCATCGTGTTCATCTTTACTTCTTCCTGACCTATTGGTAAAATAGTATTACTACTGTTCTTCTACAAGGATGGTTTTGGCATTAGATCACTCTCGAAGGCTGATGTGCCATAAAAAAAAGCCCCAAATATTTCTCTTGTCTTCCATTTCTCTTTAAATTGTGTTTAGAAGTATTATAGATACATATTCTCATACCAGCACTTAGAAATAATCTCTGTTTCTTTGTTCAATTGGTGATTTTAGTATGTAAATGTATAAATGCACAGACTATCAGCAACTTTTTTGAATTTTCTTAATATGCCGAAATAATTTGAATCGAGGACCGCTCGTTTACGGATCATTGGATGTTTTTCTTTTTATTCTTATTTTGTTTTGTTTCGGGTTTTTTGTCTGTGTGTTTGTTTTTTGCATTGCTTTTTGTTTTTTGTGTATGTTTCTCCTTTATTGTTTTTACTTTCTTTTTCTTTCTCTTTTTTTTTTTTTTTTCGGTTTCTTCTTTTTGTGAATAAGGATTCCCATACGTTCTTTGATTGTAACATTTTTTCTTGAAAGATATTTCATGATTATAAAAACGTTATTTTTAAAGTCCTTCAATTATATATATATATATATATATATATATATATATATACAGAAAACTATATATCACTAAAATTATCATTACTATATATATATATATATATATATATATATAATAAAGCTCATTTTTATCTATCTATTGTCACTAAGATTGCAACAATAGAATACGCTGACTGCACCTCAGCAGCGGGGTAAATCCCCCACAACGTGTGTCTGGGATATAACATTAAAACATCTGATGGTTACGTTCCAGTTCTGGAGCTTTGGGAAATGTGCAGTACTCCTTCAGTGCCATCACTCCCACGCTTTCCTGGAGTGGTAGTACCTGTTAAGGTACCATCAATGGGTCAAATAAAAATATTTAATCATTTACTATATTTGAAACCTTTTAACTGTGTACAAACAAATGATTAATATTAAATAGAATTATCAGTGTTAAATAGCAATACTTGAAACCATTTGAATTAGTACAAACAAATACTTGATATTTAATAGAATTATTAGTGTTAAATAGCTATACTTGTAACCATTTAACAGTGTGCAAGCAAAGGAGCTCTAAATCATTTAAAGATGAAGTAACCAACAAACTATTCGCTTACAAATCATATAAGTAAAAACATGATTTAGCAATGAATAACCCATAAAGGTTGATACGCCCGAAAACACAACCAATCAACCATCTGTCACCATATAATCTACACTTGCAGTTCTTCGGCATACTATGATTATTTTTTTCCTTGTGAACTTTGGAAAATATGGATTGCCTCTTTATTTCTATTACTCCAAGGTCCACTCTGACCCAAAGTGTTAGTAGCTATAACGGTCACATCTATGGGTAAAATAAAACGATTTAATTATTTACTTTACTTGAAACCATTTGACTGTGTGTAAAAAAAATGATTACTTTTTAATTGAATTATTAGTATTACGAAGCAGTGCTTGAAACCATATACTTGGGTACAAAAGAATGTATTCTAGCTCATTTAAAAATAATGTTACCTACAAAATATTTGTTTACAATTCATGTATTTGATATATACGTATAGACAGGACTTGTCATTAAATAGCCTACATTGGTTGATATGACATAAAACACAACCAAACCAAATCATATATACTTAATATATATGTATAGAAAGGATTTGGCATTAAATAGCCAACAAAGATTGACACGATATAAAACGCAACCAACCAACCTAAAATTCTCATTTACGAATGAATGAATTTACGTAACCGTAAAACAGAAATTCGTACGCATCATAGCGAGATTTTTTTTTATCATTACACTTAAAATACTCTGAATAAGTTTAGTGTCAAATTGCAAAAGAACATTTTGGAGCGATAAACGTCATTTTCGAATCATTCGAATTTTCTATATGACGGAGATAACTTGTAAATATCTATCAGAATCTTTTACTGCTTCAAAATAAGGAGTCATCGGGCTGGTTATATATATATATATATATATATATATATATATATATATATATACACACGAGAATCGACTGAAAAGATCATAGGCTGAGCTCGCATGGATTGTGAGCAAATGTTGCTTATTTGTCAACATAGTCTCCCTGACAGTCCACATATTTTTTTTCAATATGTGTTGCATTGCTTGGTCCTCCTTGATAAAAAATGTCATCAACTGCAGATATAACGTTATCATAAGAACTTTTTCTGCTCACTCTCGTATATATATATATATATAATGTTATGCACAAGAGTGTGTTCAATAGCTTGTACTGTCAATCAGATTTTTTCTTACCGTATTCTTCAAAACATGTCCTTATACTAAATTTGATCTATAAATATATATATATATATATATATGTGTGTGTGTGTGTGTGTGTGTGTGTGTGTGTGTGATATTTTTGGGGGGTGGGGGCGTTATGCTCTTAAGCAAATGGATCCGAAAAGCCGAATTTAAATCCTGTACGTAGTTCTTTGCGTTTCATCTCGCAGTAACGCTATGTGAAAAGATTTAATCCCTTTCTTTCCTCACCCCACTTGAGTGTAAGTGATAATATAAACCTCTCTAACCTTGAAAGGGTAACCGATTTAAGAGAAGAAAAAACTATTATGTCGAATATTCGACATGCAAGGTTGTGGGAGTTTAAGAATAAGAAAAACGCTACAGAAACAGCTAAGAAAATTTGTAGTGTTTATGGACAATGTGACCACCAAGTCCGAAACTGATTTTTAAAGTCTTGTTCTGACAATACGTTGTTGCATATAACCTTCAAAGACCTTGCTCTGCGATTTGGTTCTGTTCTATGAATATGAGCCTTACACGACTATGTATATGTATATGCTTTGTTCCATGATCGGTCAGCTTCCATCTCTTCACTTCACGTAAGTTCGTTCTTCATTTCAGTTCGTCTTTTCTCCGGTCTCCTCGACTTGTCGCCTTGGTCACTCAGATGCTTCTTTCTTGTTTCTATATTGGGGTGGGGCTTTTGTTTTTTTCTTACAGATGAAGAATGTGCCCGTTTTACTTTTTATTTCTTCACCACTTTAAATCGTTGGCCCAATCGGCTTGGGCAGAATACACCGACTGTATCTCTGCAGAGGAGTAAGACTCCTCAAGCGAGTGTCCATCATATGACACTAAACAATCTGATAGCGAGGCTTCAGTAATGCTGGTGCTTTGGGGAATGCTATCGCTCCTAGATCAACTCTGGCCCGGATTGGTAGCACCTAATAGGGTGCTGTTTATGGGTTAAATTGAACTAAACGTAGTACTTATACTAAACTGAATTGTTTGAAATAGAAATGTTCATGTGTATAAAAATGTATTTGGCATTAAATAACCTACAATATATATATATATATATAGAGAGAGAGAGAGAGAGAGAGAGAAAGAGAGGGGGATTAGGTGACTTCTGCTCTATTGACTACTTGGGAGATTGGTTTAACACAATCTTCCCATGTCACTGTGCCATACAAAGCTTAAATTTATTGATATTGATAAGATAAATGCATTAAGTTTTCTTTTCCTGGGCTGATTGCCTTTCAAAGACTAAAGATCCTAATATGCCCTTCTATTTATGCAAAACTAGAAGAGAAGAAAGATATTCATAACTTTCCCCAAAACTTTTGCGTTTAGTAAAACACAAGCAGATTCATCCAGTCTTTGAATACAACAGGTTGGATTCATTTCCTTCGATAATATAATTAATTATATTGGTTTTAAACTGCTCTACTGGCCAGTATTTGAGCACGTTTCTGATTTAAGAAATAAACGTTTTCATGAACATTTGTATATTTCACTAGATAGATAGATAGATAGATAGATTTGGTTAGATTGTTTGGCATATCATCCCTTAATGATTAATACGAAATCTTGGTTAAATGCATGTATATAAATCTATATGGTTTATAAACGAATAGTTTGTAAGTAACATTTAAAACAAGCTAAAGCTCATTTGTTTGCACACAATTAAATGGTTTCAAGTATTGCTATATCACACTAACAGTTCTATTCACACACAATTAAATGGTTTCAAGTATAACAAACTATCAAATAGTTTTATACGATCTACAAATGGGACTCTAACAGCTACTACCATTCCGTATCATTGTGGATCTTGGAATAATGGTCATGAAAAGATACTCCACATCCCCTAAAGTAACAGGATTGGAACCTCACCATCAGATGTTTTAGTGTCATAATCAGAAAAGTCGTTAGGGAAAGAGTCTTACCTCTTTTCGGAGATGCAATCGGTATATTATACAACAGCCGACTGAACGATGGATTGATGTGAACAGAATGTGATTTCCCAAATGTATAAATGAATTGCGAACAGTTAATAAAATGCATGAAGGATTTGCGGAAAACTTTTCTTCTGAACGATCGATTTGAACTTAAACACATTCATAAAGTGACTAAAAGAAACGAAATACTGAGTGACAAACTCTTCCTCAGCTGCCCTCAAATAAGCGCCAAAATGCCTTCTTATATTTGTATTTGGAGCTTAGGAACTTTTCATTCTTGTCATTTATTTACATTTACCAAATCTCTCGACTATCGTTTGATTTAGTATTGCTTAAACTGGCGCCGATCGACTTTTTTCGATGGTCAGTGCATTTCGATTTCATTTCCTTCATTTGATCTAAATATCCTATGAGGTTACTAATTTCAAATATAAACTCGTATAAACTCATTCTAATATCCTATTCCTATCAACGTTGTTAATTTCAAAGTGTAACCTTCAATGAGGATCATTCTCTAAACTGGTTCTTTAATCTATCCTGGGTATGACACTAAACTTCATCTGATGGTGAGACTACAGTTCTAGAGTTTTAGGGAGTGTGACGTAAATCTTCATTACCATTACTCCCAGATCCACTCTGATCCGGAAAGGTAGTACCTTTTAAGGTCCCATGTTTGGCTCAAATATATGATTACAGATTATTCATATTCGCATGGAATATTTGTTGCTTAAAGCTATAATTATTCACTAGGGATTATTATCGTTATTAGTTATTTGAAACTCTATAACTGTGTACAAACAAATGTTTATTATCAAATAGAAATAATAATTTGAAACCATATAATTGATTGGTAATAAAATAAAGGTAATAAGGAATACTTGAAACCATATAATACCGAGTAAATCATTTGTATTAGAGATGAATACTTGAAACCCTATAACACTGTGTAAATTATTCGTATTAGAGAGGAATACTTGAAACCATATCTGTGTAAAAAATCTCTACAAAAATCTACACAAAAAATGTAAATATAAATGTACAATGAAGGTAATACCCTAACCTCTAAACATAAAATAATCTTAGACGAGTTGACATGCCGTTAAAATCAATCAGTCATGGGTCGCTAACCATTTCATGACAATGAGGTATCTTTGGGTTAAAATTACTAAATACCAACAACTAGCAAATTTCGCGCTTACTAATGGTTAAGGAGCTTGATGAACAAACCAATGATAGTGATTACTATTTTCACTGAGCACTCCAGATTTATGGCCTTTTGCAAAACTACGTGATTACTACAACTAAAGCTTTCATTTTAGGCTGTTTGGTTTGTTGGCTAATTGCTTTGCTTTACGGCACATCAATCCTTGTTGAGTTATTTAATGCCGAAGCCAGATTTTGCAAGAAATTACATAATTTCAAGTAACTAATGATAATCACTTGTAAACGATTAAATTCATAAGAATCATTTTAAATCAAATTTATAATGATTAAAATTTATAATGATTAAAATGATTAAATTTATTACAATTAAAATAGATAATTTCCACACAGTTATTTGGTTTTAAATATGCCTGTCCAATATTAATAATATTTAAACAGATCTGTTTGACTCATAGATGAGAAACTAACGGGTACAACCACTCCGGGTCAGAGTGAAACTTTGAGTAATGGAATTGAAGGATAATTTCGCACTCCAGAAATAGAACCTTACTAACAAATACAGTTTAGCATTATAACAAGGACAATAAAATCATAAAGGAATATTTGCAAAAAATATTATGGGTTTAGGTTTGGTTTGATTTGGTTTGGTTTGATGGCATATCATCCATTGTAGGTTATTTAATGCCAAATCCGGTTTGTACATATGTATTAGATATATATGATTTGTACATATGTCAACAAAATTAAATAGAACCAAGTATTGCTATGTATCACTAATATCAGTCATTTCTTTACACACAGTTCAATTATCAAACAGTTATATTTCAAAGAATTCAATTTAGCATAAGTCAAAGTTAAATGGTTCCAAGTATCGCTACGTATCACTAAGAATTCAATTAAAAATCCATCATTAGTTTACACATATTCTAATGATCAAATTTTTTTTTCAAACAATTCAATTTAGTATAAGTTATTGTTGTGTGACCGAAACTTACCTGCATCATGGACTCTTCCAGCACTATATTACTAGCGTAGTAATATACTAATACCGTAGCATGCGGGAGCAGCCGCAGCAGTAGTAAAAGAGTACGAGAAGTACGACTACCAATATTGGATACAATCCTTTGTAACTTTTGTTAATATATCTTTCTTACCTCTAAACTATGTTCTGTGTTTTCCTTCTGTGTACCGACTTTGGGTCCACATCAGCGGTGACGTATGGATTCGAGAAACGCACTCACGCCGAAAGCCTTACCAGTCCTACATCAATAGCGACAGAAAGATTCGAGAATTTCGTCCTCACCACATCAGAGGACCCGCTCAATCCCATAGCAGTGTCGAACGAGAAAAGTAAGCTGGCATCACTTCACCAGCGACTACATACAAAATATTCCGCTTACCAACATCAGTGACAAATTAACGATTAGACACCTACGGAATATTTAATATTATTAAACTCGGTCCAAATAATATAACGGTCAACCAAATATCGAGAACGATTGCTGACACAAAAAAGCCAGTTCCTAAAACAAATTGACAAACTCAAGCTTTTTGAAAAACTATTCACCAAATTCAGCGAGGCAAGCTTTTTTTTCTTGTTTTAAAAAAGAAAGCATGTTCTCATACAACAAAAGAAAAAAAATCTCAAGCATTTTTTTTTTACTTCAGTCTGAAGGATAATCTTTTCTTCTCTCCTTCCCACACTTCTAAAAAAAAAAGTTTGTCTACAATTACAAAAATCCCCAGCGAAGAACAGAAACCTGCTTACTTGCAAACACTTATGCAAATGAACCTGTTGGGCGCCCACCAAGAAATAATTTTTCTTTATTTTATTCCTTACTAAAACTTTTTTGGCTAACAAAAAAATATTTATTAGTGTGGAGGAAATTTAAATGACCAAATTTAACGGAAAACGGTATTTAGAAAGCTAAACCAGTAAGTAGTTCAATTAAAGAATTGTCTGTCATTCCTTTTTCTGCAAACAAAAGAAATCTGTCTAGATTCTTTTGTACCCTCCAGTGGTTCACGGGTTTTCAAAGCAATAGTTATTTGCTGTAAATGTTTGCCTTGTTCATCCCCTTTAGTCGATATATTATAAATCTTATCGAAATATGGAAGAATTTTAAAAAAACTATCATTCAATTGCTAAAAGCTAACTTGAATCAGCAAAAAAAATTCGAAGAAAGACAGAAAAAATTGGATATGGAGTTACATAAACAACAATTAGAATTCCGACAATTTACACTGCAGAAAACTGAACTACAGCAAAAACACTTTGAAGAATTACTTGTAAATTCATTAAATGGCTAAAAAAACTCTGAAAAAGACACGATATTTTCCCAGAGTTCAATCTATAACTCTATTGAAACATTCAAATACGTACCAGAGAACGACAAAACGTTCGAGGCTTTTTACAGGCGCTATAAAGATATTTTCAACGTAGACTGTGAACAATGTCCAAGTAAAAAAAAAGGTACGTCTACTATTAAGAAAACTGGGAACAACCGAACATAATAGGTTCGTAGACTTCATATTACCCAAGAAAACCACAGACTTGGATTTTTCAGAGACTATTAAGCTCTTATTGGAACTATTCGGGCCTAACACAACCTTGTTCCACAAACGTTGGAAATGCCTGAAAACAGTCAAGGACAACCAGCAAGATTTTCTAACGTTTGCAGCATCGGTGAACAAGCTCTGTAATGACTTCAAACAAGTCGAGCTGACTGCCGATGATTTAAAGTGCTTAATATTTGCACAAGGTCTAGTATCAGCAGAAGACGCCGAAGTTAGACGACGGGTACTGACCAAGCTTGAAAACGAACAAGGATTGACTCTCCAAAAATTGGCAGAGGACTGTGAAAGAGTAATTTCTGTCAAGTGTGACTCAAAAACGATCGAGGAATCAGGTGTGGCTCAGATTAGAGAAATCAGAAGCAAGTCAACCCCCAATTCCCCTAAAAAAAACAAAAGGCAAATCTCACGTGCTAAATCCCGCAATAAACAAAACACGAATAGGTTAAAGAAACCGCCTGGACCATGTTACAATCGTGGTAAATGGCATTGGATTAAATTCTGTTCAGTCAAGAAGAAACAATATTGCAAAAATTGCAATAAAAATGGTCATAACTTCATTCAGTGCTGGGACGCCAACAGAACGGGAAAACCTAAAAGTAAAATTAGGCAAGCTAAATCAGACGACACAGTCAATAGGAATTTAAGGAAATGTGTTACTGTTGATATTTTCAATAGCTCCATTAAATTCTAGCTTGACTCTGGTTCTGATATCTCAATCATCAATTGGCGTACTTGGCGAAAATTAAACAAACTGACCTTACTAAAGACGGATGAAACAGCAAAATCCGTAACTGGCGAGATTATTAACATCTTAGACGAGGTAATCCTTACAGTAACACTAAATGGAGTTACCAAAAAGCTGAAAGCCTTCGTACTAAAAAATTCGGACAACTTGTTCTGAACAGATTGGATAGAAAAATCCAATCTATAGGATTGCCCAATGAGTACATTTTGTCGCAAAATAGAAAGTACAACGTCCAATTTGGTAAATCTCAAAAAGGAACTCAAACAACGTTCTCCCCAGGTTTTTTCTGGTGGCCATGGGAAATGTTTTAAATTAAAAGCTAAGCTCAAGGTGAAGGACGGTGCTCAACCGGTATTCAAGAAGAAACGGAATGTCCCTTTCGTTGTTCTAGAGCAAATCAACAAAGAATAAGATAGACTTGAACAAGCTGGTATTCTGTCAAAAACAAACTTTAGCGAATGGACAGCACTTACGGTCCATGTAAAAAAGAAGTCCCACCAAATACAAATCTGCGCCGATTTCTCGACAGGGTTAAACGATGCCTTGCAGGATTACCACAATCCTCTAAGCCCTGAGGAAATTTTCCACAAACTAAACATTAAGAACATGCAGAACTTGAGAGGGCCTCACAACGAACTCTTAAAAAAGAACAAACCATGTTTATTGACCCCTGAATGCCAAGAGTCATTCGAAAAGATCAAGAAAACTCTTACTTTGGATCTATCCCTCACCCACTACGACCCTACCCTCGACATCATAGTCGCAAGTGATGCATGCTCATACGACATCGGTGCTTGCATTCTCTATAAACCGCCAGATGGTTCGCGAAAAGCTGTGGCACACACATATAGATCCCTGCTACCAGCTGAGAAGCAATATTCCCAAATAGAGAAAGAAGCTCTAGGGACAATATTCGCCGTCACAAAGTTCCACAGATGCCTACATGGAAGACAGTTCATACTACAAACGGACCATTAACCCTTAATAACAATCTTTGGATGGAAGAAAGGTCTGCTAGTCAATACTGCAAATATACTACTTCCTTGGGGAACGATTCTCTTAAACTACAACTTCAAGATCGAGTTCCTAACATATAAAGATATTTGCCACGCGGACAGCTTATCGCGACTCATTCCCCAAAATACGGAAGTCTTTGAAGATTCCATAATTGCTTCTCTAAGGACGAATTTACGAAATCAGAAACAATGTTCGCAAGAAAAATCAAGTCCGTCTTTGATAAACTCATTCTACGGAAAGCAAAGTTCAAGAAAACCGTCTCACCCCATAAGAAACATTTCTATCCTGGCGATAAAGTTCTTTTCAAGGCCTACAAAAACAACATGACATTCTGGGAAGTAGGCACCATCAAACAAAGGATTGGCGAACTGGTCTATATGGTCCAGAGACCAAAAAACACCCACAAACGCCACATGAACCAGCTCAGGAAATGCTGTTTGAATGAATCTGAGGAATCGCCACAAAATATCTGCGAAGAGCCGATCAACGTTATATTCGATCATTTCGATCACGACACGCCTCAAGTCTCTCTGGAAGTACGACGCTTGGGAAGAAAAAATAAATTTACGCAACCACTCGATGAAAATCCCAAGAGACAGAAGTATTAATAGTTTTACTTTTTTTACCTTTTTTCCAAAACGAAAAGAAAACTCTTGGAATGGGGGGGCGGTTGTGAGACCGAAACTTACCTGCATCATAGACTCTTCCAGCACTATATTACTAGCATAGTAATATCCTAATACGGGCGCAGCCGTAGCAGTAGTACAAGAGTACTAGAAGTACGACTACCAATATTGGACACTATCCTTTGTAACTCTTGTTACTATATCTTTCTTGTCTCTAAACCGTGTTCCGTGTTTTCCTTCTGTGTACCGACTTTGGGTCCACATCAGTTATTTGTTTGCACTCAGCTTAAATGTGAAACAGTTCTATTTGACCTATATATAGAACCCCATCAGATGCTACCACTCCGAGTCAGAGAGGACTTTGGAGCAATGACAATGAAGGGGTACTCCGTATTCCCCAAACCTCCAAGACTTAAGCCTCACCATCAGATTGTTTAATGTCATATCCAGAACACTCGTTGGGGGAGTCTTACCCTTCTGTAGAGATGCATTCGGTGTATTCTACAACTCCAGCCGACTGGGCTGGTATAATGAATAAAACACCTACTTATATATACCTAGACTCCAGGTTATACCAGTAAATATAAGATCAGCTAATGCTTGAACCCCTAATGCCAGCTCTGGATCCCTATAATCGAATATTGCACTTTTTCTGGATTTTAATCCGGACTGTGAAGACTGAAGTCGCATACGCAACAAATTTATTACGTCTATTCCACTAAATATCTACGTGCCACTGAACCAGATACCTGCTCATCAGCTAAGTAAAGAAATAACCTTTTTTTTAATGTCTTATAACGCCCTGTCGATGAGTGTGGTTTCAGTTCTGATGTTCAGGGGAGTGTGGTGTACTCTTACCTTACAGGTTGACTGTGACTCAGATTAGAAGTAATTGTTAGGGTCACATCTATGAGTTAAATAGATCTGCACAAAAATCATTCATATTCGATTGGACCATGTGCAAAAAAAAAAAATCTTTCAAAAAACTACACAAAAAATGTAAATATAAATGCACAATGAAAATGATTCCCAAACTCTTGACATCGGATAACCCTAGACAATATGACATGCCGTTAAAATCAATCGTTCAACTAATGTTTTACATTTTTCAGAAACATGGCTACACAATTCTGTAAAATAACTTGCTATTACTCAAGTCTTATAGGGCACCTCGGGTGGTGTAGTGGTGTAATGGTTAACAAAGTAGACTAGCAAGCCTTGTGCTACATCTAAGCAAAATAGCTTAGTAAATTACTACTACAACAGTCTTGATATTTAATCCTTCGTAGCTTGTGCTTGCATACTGAACAGAAACATAATGGTAAAAACTACTGCACTTGAAAAATAATAATCATAAAAGTTCAATAAAAAATGTATCATCTTTTCTTTTCTTTGCTGACTATTTTTGCATGATTTCTAAAATAGTGATCGAGGGAAAATATTTCTATCGATGTCTAAAATAAGATAAATCAATATAAAATGTGTTTGGAACTAATCATTCCCTGAAGTTCGAGACTTGATCCATGACAGAAACCAAGATTACACCGCTGGGCAAGCAGTTGTCTATCGGGTAATATTTCTATTATTTGTTGTTGACTTTTTAGCCGTTGTTACCGTCAAAAATATTTTTGTCGATTTTAGAATTTTTTTTAGACTTCAATACGAGGTAAACGCCAAAGGTTACAACAGATTCCATCAGGACTTAAAAATAATAAAAAGAGAAAGTTATTTCCCGACTCAGCTGATGAGCTGGTATCTGAATCAACTGCAAGTTGATGTTTATTTGAATAAAGGTAATAAAACTATATATAAATATATCTACCAACCAAACTATATATATATATATATATATATTGTGAGTGTGTGTGCGCATATTTATTAATTTAGGTTTGATTTGACATTTTCATTGTTAATTTGATACAATTAATACTCACTAATGAATTAAGTGCAATGTTAAAGAAGGAGATTATGTTGGAAACTAAATGCTTTACGCTTTCTCATCATTAAATTTTGCAATTATTGATATACCTAGATGTATATATATATATATATATATATATAAATGAGGCGTATATATATATATATATATATATATATATCAACGTTATATTTTTTTTTCAACGTTATATATATATATATATATATAACGGAGACTCCCATCGGTTTCGACGTATAAGAGCCAAACAATTCCCGTCAGTTATTATGCCTGTGACGCATATGGCATTTCAAACGAAGCAGACTTTTATGTTAAAATACATTCCAGTAGAACATGCAAAAAATTCTTGGCATTAAAACCTTTAGAGTTTTACCCTACAGGCATAAATAGCTTAGTTTATCGTCAGTCAAAATGCATAGATATTTAAGGATCATTTTAACTAATTAAAACAGTTTAAATTTATTTATTCAGGAATAACTGATTTATCCAAAAAATGACTAGAGCTTAAATCAGAATATGCCGGACGTAGTTGTAAGCAAATTGGCTCCATAGATTTCTGATTGATTGATTGATTGATTGGTTTGTTGGTTTTAATCGTTGGATTTTTGGTATATTCAACCAATGGCAGTACATTCATGTTGCCCAAACACTGAGATGATTCCGCTTCCAATCCTCTGGCTGTTCCGATTTGTTGGTTATATCATCGATCTGCTTATCTTCCCACGTTGTTTTTGATACATACAGCGGATCAATCACTCATCGAAGTTGCCTGTCGATGAGTAGACGGATGATACCGCACAATTAAGAAAGAAAAAAAAGTCGACGCTAACTAACAGGGAACAGAATACGGCTTTGTGACAATAATAATATTTAGTTCTAAAAATGTGTCTTGAAAAATAGTATATCTATTCACTTATTCCAGAGGTTAGGAGTTTTTAGTCGGAGACCCAGTTCACGAATAAAGTCAGTCAATTTCTCGGCATTCAAAGTCAATCACATTGTGACTCTATTTATTGTATAAATTTTAGGCTTTTCTATTCTCAGTTTCCACAATCTGGCAAAAGGCAATCTCATATGGCGATTATGTTTGCCTTTCTCAGTCTATAGCTCTCAGCTTCTATTCGTGTTGATGCTTTGGTACAAGGTGATTTCAAGAAGCGTGTTATGTTTGTTTCCCCTCCCTTTTTTACTTTCGCAAGTCTGGTACAAAGGCGTCTCAAAGTATCATGTTATCTCAGTTTCTCTTCACTTCTTAAATTCTGCATGTCTGGTACAAGGTTACCTCAAGGCATCACATTATCTCAGGCTTCAATTCGCTTTTCTGCTTTCACGAATCTGGTATAGGGTCATCTCAAAGTGACGTGTCATCTTAGGATTTCTCTTTCTCTCTCAAAGTGTCATATTATCTCAGGCTTTTCTCTGCCTTTCCCTCTGGGCAGTCGGGCGCAAGGCCAGAGCCTAGAGCGACGTGGTCTAGTAGTTGCCTTCCACCGTTCTCCTACACATCTTTGAAATATCGTATTATATGCATTTCTTCTCATCAGCGTGGTGTGGCTGGCGAAGCTATTGATAATATCAATTTTCTCCTAATTTGGATTCAATAATTAATTCCACCCCCGTGACCTTTAATATTCGATTCACGCTCACTTTTATCCAAAGGGGTGATCTTCCCGAATTTTGAATTACTACTAATTTTCAGCTTGCGTGATACAACGTCAGAAATGTTTTAAAAATTTGTCTATATTTGAATTTTTAAGAAAATGTTATTTCAGAATTTTCGTTTCCCAGGCAGCCCACCTGGTCATGATTTTGACAGCTATTGACCTCCAAGTTGAACTAACTTGCTGATTTCCGCTTTTACACTGTGGGCAATCGAAAAAATAATTCTCTCGCCATTTCTGTCAACAAAACATTTTCCCCTGTGTATTACTTCCCGTTCTTTCAGTTAAAAAAAATTTTTTCCGTCCTCTTTCTCATCAAAAGATGTAAAAAAAATGTTATCTTCAATTTTTCCTTTCAAACTCTATTTCCGTTAATTTTCTCTTTTGTAATGTAATGACTTTATTCTTCTAAATTCCATTCTGATGAATCTTATTTTTCTGGATGATAAATTTATTCGACTAGGTCTCTGACTCATCGGGTTATAAACCTTTGTTGGCTTATTTTATGCTAAAAATAGTCTTTTTCATTTTTATCTTTTTTTTTCTTTTTGCAAGCATTACTATGGTTTCAAATAACCAATGACAATAATCATTTATAAAAACATTAGCTTCAAATGTCTATTCTTAATATAAATATTTCTAACAGTTAAATGATTTCAAGTATTGCAATTCAATAAAAATAATTTGTATGCGGTTATATGGTGTTAAGAAACTATTTTAATTGAATAATAAAGATCAATTGTTTGGGCGCAGTTATATGATATCAAGTATGTATCCAACCCTCCATGACAACGTTAGTTTTTAAGCAAAGTACAGCAGGGTTAGATTTAGTTTACTTTAATTCAGTTAAAAATTAGTTTTTCTTCTACACTGGTTATCTAAAGAGCTCAGTCCGTCCTATTATTTACCTATAGCTAGAGGGAGATGGATACATGTTTTCCCCGTGACTATTGCGGGAAGTGACATACAAACAGCCTCATCCAGGTTTTGAACGCTGCTCAACGTGTCTATTCCCTCCGACGATAAAGTTGCGCCACAGAACCTGATTTCAAGTATTCCTATTAAATACAAATAAGTTTCAAATGGTTTTAAGTATTCCTATCTAACACAAAAATGTTGCTCACAGATGGTTTCAAGTATCCCTATCAAATTCAAATAATTTTCACACAGATCTGAAATGGGATCTCAACGAGTACTATCACTCCGAATCAAATCTATTTCATAAATCGTACCCCTAAATTCAGGTCGTAACTTGTGGCTCTCCCAGTTACTAAGCGATCTTTTAAAAAATCTCCAAATCTTGTTTAACCATCTCTCGAATCTACAGCAACTGGCTTTTTGTTGTCAGTCAAAAAGATGGTGAGAGGCAACTACGACATAACAGTTGACTACCAAAGATTCTATCTTGAAGAAAACTCACGTTTTATTCATTGTTCCTTTCTGTCTTGGTACTTTCAGCTTCAGTTTCAATATCTTTTGAACACACCTCGTATAGGTCAATGTAATAAAACATTTATCATATACATATATAACAAAAGTTCTCTTTAATTTAATTACAGTCGCCAGCATGATTATCTTAATATGTTGCTAATAAATATGAGTAATACTCAACGGACTATACTCTGCATGATATCGCATTAATTTGTAGGGAATAGATAAATTTAAAAAAAATTAAATCGAATTAAGATAATTATTAAAATATGCAGAAACTCCCAGAGGCCTCTCACGGGAAGAGGGTCGACGCATGCGCAAAGAAAAGGGACCGTCCCGACAAAAGGAGTAAGCACATTCTTTTTCAGCTGTGACCAGCGGAGTGACATCTAAATCTCCCTTGCTGCTAGTGGAAGGCCATGTGGCCGCTCTAAAGCACCACGTTGGCTAACCTTTCACTCGTAGCAGCCATCTCGGTTAACAGGATGCCAAAATATAAAAAGTATCAAAATGGACCAATCAAACTACGAACTAAAACACAAGACTTGGACAAATTACCAAAAGCGACTAACACGTCGTTAAAGCTTTAAATACCGAATAAGGACACATATATACCCAAGAAACGACTAACGCATTTTTAACACCTTGACGGGGGGATTCAACCATTTCAATTGTATTCAGGGAAAATTTCCTTACCCATTGAATGGTTGTTGAACCCAGAAATAAAGGAAAAATATAAAAATATGTCTTCGTCTCCTATCTGTTACTATCTTTCATATAATTCTTTTACGGCCTTCTTATCCAAAATGTTATACCAACAAAACAAAAGAACCCAAAATGGCGTCAGATAGTAAACGGCAACACAGTTTGCCCTGGGACTCCATAAATAAACTATTATTTCTGTCTTTGTTTTTAGATTTCAAGGAATGAATTTTTCTTTTTCTAAAGACTCCTGAAAGTGACAAAAGAAAAAAATCTTAGTGTCACTTTAGTTCAACTTTCAGACAATTTGCCAGTTATGTGAAGTATTCTTACATTACGTTTACATTGACAGGACATTAGATATTCAACAAAATAAATTGCACAGGTTCCCCCCCCCCCCCGCTGCGCAATATTGTCCGCAACAAAAAAATGTTATTTGTAAAAGTTTTTATACGGTGCTAATTTTCAGAAAAGAATTTAGAACCAACCAACGGGTCATTAACATTTTTCTCAAAGTCAGTATTAGCGAATTCATAGTGTTTTATCACATCCGGCTGTAATACTAGAATACACTGAATCGAACCATTTACTATACAGAATTGAATAATAGAATACACTGAATAGAATTATAGATTATACTGAATAGAATAACAGACTATACTTAATAGTATAATAGAATACATAGAATACATAGAATAGAATAATAGAATACACTAAAGAGTACAATAGAATACTCTAAATAGAATGATAAAATTCACTGAATAGAATGATAGAATACACTGATAAAATAATGGAATATACAGAATATAATAATAGAATACACTCAGCCCAAAAAAGTCGAAGCACATTTCAAACTGCAAACATTAGGATTTGTTTATCAACTCTTTTTAGAGCCCTGAGAATGTCCATTCAGCCGGATGGACTTCTTTTGTCATGCAGTTACATAAGCTGTCTGATTTTTTAAATATGTATAAACTCATAAAACCAATCAGTTCGAAAGATGTATAATTCTAACAAGATTATAATGATGATTATGATGATAGTGACCCAGAAGTCTGGGGCACTATCATCCACTCCTGGGCTGAGAGTATTCTATTCTGGATTATTCACTATTCGCATCCACAACTGGATCAGTTGCAACAGATAGTCCAAAGGATCCTCTTACTGCACGTCGCATAATGGAGGTGCAAGATAGCCGTTACTCTTACAAGGGTTCGTCTACCCTTTGACAGACGTTATTTTTCATCCTAACGGTTAACTAGCCGTTCATTATTCGGATATCTATAACATTTAGGCATTTCTGTATGAGTTGAATATTGACTTGACATCTGTCGATGCAACGGCGGAAGGTGGACCCTGGTTAAACGAAAATAACGTGAAATGCACCTGCTACCTAAAGTAAACATGTAACATATTGACCTCCGACCCGGCCGGGCTGTCAGATGAGAATTGCACCTGTGTAAATAACAGGTGCATCCGGTCGAAGGTATCAGGGGATCAGGGGATAACCTTGACTGCCGACAGGTTGAATTGAGTACAAATGTGACGCTCGCAAGAAGTAGGTTGGCGTCAAATTATTATATAACCCCGGCGATAGGAAGTTCAGATCAGTTGGAGAGAAGGTGCTGAAATGAGAACCATGTCCCAGCAAAATCTTCAGAAACAACTAAATAAAACATGTAGAATGAACGTGATTCCTTAACCTCTTGGCATAAGATAATCCTGGATGGGTTGATATACCTTTAAAATCAATCAATCATCCAATATTTCTAGGAACTTGGGGAGCTGAATTTAGCCGGAAGAACCCCTTTGTGTCAAGCAGTCGCATAAACTATCTAATTAATCTGACAGGTATCTTTTTTATAAATTAACCCATAAATTGCCCAGTCAGCTGAGTCTGTAGAATACCCCAACTGCTTTTCTACAGAGAGATAATACACTCCACCCACCAAAGGGAATGACACTAAACAATCCGATGGTGAGGTTCCAGTAATGCTGGAGTTTGGGGAAATGCGGTGTACCCCTTCACTGCAATCGATCCCACGTCCAATCTGGCCCTGAGTGGTAGCACCTGATTGGATCCTATCTATGGGTCAAATAGAATTAAACTGTCCTTACGCTAAAATGAATTGCTTGAAATAGAACTGTTTTGACATTTAAACTACGTACATATGCTAAACTGAATTGTTTGAAATAGAACTGTTTTTGCATGCTAAACTGAATTTTTTGAAATAGAACAATTCTGACATTTAACTATGTGTAAACAAAACCTATACTTACACTAAACTGAATTGTTTGAAATAAAACTTTGACTAAACTGAATAGCTTGAAATAGAAAATTTTTGATAATTAAATTGAATTGTTTGAAATGAACTGTTTATTTGTATCAAATGGATTTGGCATTAAATAACCTACAAAATTTGATATGCCATAAAACCCAAACAAACATAAAATCAATCAATTTAAAAATATATAATTTTCTTTTGGCATCCATACAAAAGGATAATGATGAAGATGATGAGGACGATGGTGATTCCTCAGAAGCCTCATCATAAGTCGGAATTAAAGAGATCCTCATACATAGACCCCTACTACAGGCTTTCACTCCTGTATCCATCAGCAAGGAAGAAGATCAGATTGTCAGACCAAGGTTCCATCCTAGGGATCTCCTAACCAGAGCTCGCATCATGAGGGTGCTGGATAGTTTGTATTTTTCATTCATCGAAACTTCTTCGATCTCTAATCTGTTGACATTTCAGTAAGAATATAAATGCAAAAACGTTCAAGTTGTTAACGCTTACTCACCCTGTCAGCAAGGTTTAGAATACACCAATTACATCTCCTGTAGAGGGGTAGGACCTCTTTCCACCAAAAAAACGGTGTTCTAGGTATGACACAAAACTGCATCCGTTAGTGAAACTTCCGTTCAGGAACTCAAGAAAGAGTAGATTACGCCTTCATTACCATTACTCCCAGATCCACTCTAACCCGAAGTAGTAGTCCTTGTTAATGTTCCATCTAAGGGTCAAATTGTTCTGTTCAAGACAATTAAAGGCTTAACCTATTTAAGATAAATGTGAGGATGCATTTTTGTATTGTTTGTAATTGGATGCTATAAGTGATAAACAGAATTCGGCTTAAAATATCCCAAAAATATATGACACGCCATAAAACGAAAAACAACAACGTTTACTTTCATGATAATCTTAAACAATAAATAAGCAAAACAATAAAGTTTCAAGATGGACTAAAATCATAATATAACTTCTATAAACAGAAGGTAACTTGACATTGAGCTTAAAAGCTACCTTTGGTGACGTTTACGTCTGTTTAATATCGTACAAATTTATAAACGAGCATACACGTTCTGAATAAAACAATACGATGACACATGAATTACATAGGACAGATATTTATAAAAAAAAAAAATCTGATAAAAACCAGATATTAACTTTCCCTCGCCTGAAAGGGTAAGGTTGGTTTAATTGCCAGGCACCTGAAGCCCCATGAAATAGAATGCCGACGGAAAAATGTTAACTCTGCACCCCACGTGAATCCGACCTTGTGTCGCATATCAACAGCGAAGGGGCTTGATTAAATACGTTAATGATTAAACATAACATAAGCTGTATGTGTGTGAGTTTTTGATATATAGATTTATTTATTTATTCATTTATTCACTTTAACGGCATGTCAAACCGTCTAAGGTGATTTTATCCCAATAGTTTAGGGAATCACGTCCATTGTACGTTCTTATTTACATTTTGGTGTCTTGTGGGATGTTGCCGCCAGGACTTGTTCAAGATTGCACGCAGCATTCTTGTGTAATTGCCGTCTAGCTTCTTTGCCTCCTATCACGAAAACTATTCGAGTTAGACGAACCAGACATGCAGGACACTGCTGGAGAAGCAGGGACGAACTCATAAGAGATGTACTCTTATGGACCTCCACACATGACCGTGCAAAAGCAGGACGACCAGCACGAACATACATTCAGCAACTATGTGAGGATACGGGATGTTGTCCTGAAGACCTGCCTAGGGCGATGAACGATAGGGAGGAGTGGCGAGAGAGGGTCAGGGATATCCGTGCTACCAGCGCGACATGATGATGATGATGATGATTTACATTTTAACCGCGCCAATGGCTTAATGATTACAGTGTTCACCAATGGTCCTGGATAATGGTTTTGGAGGTGCCCGTGGTGTAGTCGTTATCGCCGTAGGAAATGAACACGGCGATACGAGTTCAAATCCTGGACGAGACTGATTGCATTTCACATAGGACTAATACCCTTGGGAAAGGTATGAATCCAATAATTCTCCCTCCAGCTATGGGTAAATAGTAGGACAGACTAGGTTCTTCAGCCATGGTTAGGCAACTAGTCTAGAAGAAGGAAAACTCTGAATTCAAACTTGTTAAACTCCGCTTAAAAATTGACCTTGTGTCATATCCTGCCCGAGCGGAGGGGTTGGTAAATAGTACCAATGGTCCTGGATAACGGTGTTTAATCCCAGGTCGAGTCATATTAAAAAATCAAAAAAAGGTACTTCTTGCCGGCTTGCTTAACACTCAGCATTAATAGGTACGGATCAAGAGTAAAGTGGAGCAATCTAAGGAGAGGAGTAGCACCCTCCACTACACCTCGGTGTAGAAGCTATTGAAAAGGGCGCCCTCGGGTCACCCTCGATTACTGTCACCAACTTTATTTATATTTTTGTGTTGTTCTTTCTAAAGAGTCTTTTGTTTTGTTTTGTTTTTATTGTTTTTTTGTTTTTCTTGGCGAGGGTCTATTTCTTTGGGTTTTTGTTTTGTTTTTTTTTTATTTAATTTATTTATTTATTTATTTTGTACAGACCCCAATGAAATACGAATCGCTTCGAGTCCTAGTGCTGTAGTGGTTAAAATCATGTATTACGGTCTCAAAGTAAGCGATTTCGAACTTCAGTCGCGAAACTACAATCACTTTCGGATTAACACTCGTGGGTAAGGTATGGACCGTTTTATCCCCAAAGCTATTGGTTAAATGGTATTGCTGCTTTTATACTAAGATAGCTTTGGCATTAAATAACCCACGAAAGTTTATATGCTATTTAACAAAAACATCAAGTCAAATATGATTTATTGTAAATCAAATTTATTTGACACATACTTGGAAGCTTGACAGGTACTACAACTCCAAGACAAAATCGACCTAAGAGTTAGGGAAATGAAGGGATACTCCACTACCCCCAGATTTCCTGGAGCCTCACCATCCGATAAAGTTTAGAGTTATACTCAATATGCCCCTTTTTATATAGAATGCTTACTCCTCTGCAGGGATACAGTCAGCGTATTATTAGCACCGCTGAGGAATCAGGCAGATCGTATGGAAACCTTATTGACTCTCACAGTAATGTTATGACTAAGGGTGTTATTAAAGAAAACTTATTAATTTTATCAGAAAGAACGAACGTTTGCTTTGTGAGTAGGTGAAATAAGTGGAAGTTCTTTTAATATAATAGAACCACTTAGAAAATGTGGGTTGAAAATTCTTTATGGAACGCCACACAGAAAAATTCCCAAAGTTTAGAACACCAGATAAAGATTATGCGTTCTTGAAGAAATTTTTGTGTTTGTTTTTGTTTTTTGTTTTTTGTTTTTGTTTCGGGTTTTTTTGTTTTTGTTTTTGTTTTTGTTCTATCTTTCTTTTTTTTTTTTTTTTTTTTTGGAACTTAAAGTCGAACGGAACATTAAAGTTTCTAAGTTTTAGTATCGGTTATTTTTAGCCGGGTTTTGATTAGATATGAACATATGCAAATTGAACAGATAAAGATAGATAGCTATGTAGATAGATGAACGAGTAAAGAGATAAAGAAAGGAATCCTTGTTTTAAAAAAAAAGCAAACTAAAAGAAAAAATCCCGAATAAATTTTATCAGAAAAAACTTTCGGACCGAAATGGCGTCGATACTTGCGATCTTTTTATGGATAATCAGTTTATCATTTCGGATATTGTGGAACTTGGTGGCTCGAGATTTCAATCAAAGCATAAACTATAACAAATATGCATAAATAAAATTGTAACAAGGAAGAAAAGATGCATAGATATAAAAGTAAAAAAAAAAGTAAGTAAAGTTGTCTCCCTTTAGTCGAGGGCGACCCGAAGGCTCCCTTTTCATTAGCTACTTCACCGAGGTGTAGGGGAGGGCGCTACTCCTTTCCCTGGGTTGCTCCACTTTACCCTTGATCCTTACATTATATTGCTGATTGTTAAGCAAGGAGGTATCAAGTATCATTTTTAAAGTCTTTGGTATGACGCGACCTGGGATTGAACCCAAGTCTCCCGGGCCATTGGCGAACACTCTACCCACTAGGCCAATGGTCGCCCTCGACTGCAGTTGCGTAGATATATATGTATGTTATTATATATATATATATATATATATACATTTCTTTAAGAAAAACAAAAAACGGTGACATTAGGATTATAAATTTATTTCCATCCTGTTATGGGTATTGATATGAACCAATAACACCAAAAATAACAGAACTTTTTCAGATCTAATGGATAAAATAATTCAGAATAGACGCAGAAAGGAAGGGTGGGAGAGGGTAGAAGAGGGGTGAAGAGTTTCCTCCCCATTTCGCCCTCTTCTGGTTTTTACTTTTAATTACCGGCTGGAATTATAGTAAATTTTTTTTTTTTAATTTTTAAATTCTAAATACATTTCAACTTAAAACTCCTGATTTAATGATAATTTAGGGAAGTACAATATTCCTTAATAACCTTACGTAAGGATACAGTAATACTTATCTTAAATCAAATTCAAAATTAAAAATTAAAGTTTTAAATTCAAAATTAACATTCGAGCCTATTAATTCAGTTACCCTTCCATTGAAAAGTACGTACACATCACATGGTATTTTCTCATCTTTTTATTTTATTTTATTCATTTCACCTCAAATTTCAAATTAATCCTGTTTTGGTTAATTAAACATTATGATAATTTGTCTATAGTTTAAATTTATTCCTATGTCTACATCTAGCTATTAATTCACATCGCTGATTTAATAATTTTTCAGGGTCTGGGTATATCTTTATTTGTATTTTTTTCTTCTTGGCACAGATTACATCTACTATTAAAGCATTTTGGAATATTCGACTTTTTCAATATAGATCATTGGATCTCAGGGGTTAAACCTTTATTTTTCTAACTCCAAAAATGCTTAGATAGGGCTGTTTGGTTTTTCAGATATTCATGGGAGAAAGAAAATTTATGATTAGCGTATCTAGTAGATTTCCATTTCGTCGAGAAAATTCCTATATAAGTTTTTCTATCCTTAACATTTTCTTTTGGGTAAATAATTCCTTTGTATACTACATTATCTAAGTTACATAATCCATTCATGGGATGATTTATTCGAGTTTTACAATTACATTCGTTTCGTTTACAATTATTATTATTGTTATTATTATTATTTGTTCGGTCATGAAATTCCTTAATTATCTCTTTATTATGATTATTGATTATTTGAAAAAATATTTTTCGTGCAGGAGTAACTAATTTTTAACGTTTTTCTATTAAATATCTTATGTATTATATTATTATGTTTAAAGTGCTTATCTATCAATTTAAAAAAAATATTTACCTACATTTATACTAGCTAGTCTACAAAAAGGGGGATTAAACCATATAATTTTTCTTTTTCTATTTTTTACTGTACTTCTTACTTTCTTTATTAATATCATTAGGTATATGTTCTTCTTGATAGGTAAACTCTTCCCTAAAACCGCTATCTTTAAGGGCATCCATATATATCTTACTACTCTCTTGGAATATTTTCTCGTTGGCAGGTAAATTCCTTATTCTCAATTTTACTGCTTTGGGGACTTGTTTAATTATGGTCTTCGGATGATTCGAGTTTACATTAATATAGGAAGGGTACTGGTCAGTTTTTAGAAAAGGTTTATATGTGTTGTTCGAAAGGTTTACTGTCACATCCAAGAAATTAACTATCTTATTTGGTTAAACTTCTACTTTGAATCCTAAAAACTTAAATATATATCATAATTATCATCATGTCACGCCGCTAGCACAAATATACCTGACCCTCTCTCGCCACTTCTCCCTATCGTTCATCGCCTCTGGCAGGTCTTCAGGGCTACATCCCGTATCCTCACATAGCTGCTGAATGTATGCTGGAGCTGGTCGTCCTGCTTTTGCCCGGCCATGTGTGGGGGTCCATAGGAGTACATCACTTATGAGCTCGTCCCTGCTTCTCCAACAGTGTCCTACATTTCTGGTTCGTCTAACTTGAATAGTTTTCGTGATGGGAGGCAATACTTGGTCTTTCAGACGAGGTGGAAGACCAGCTGAATCCAAGCCCTCCATTGTTTGGCCTTGCCAGGACGAAATTCATTAATACACCACAATCAATGTGGGTGTGTATTATACATATTAACAAATGGCATTTACCGCCGTTATAGAATATTTAACTATTCAAAAATGCTAGTTTTAATAAATAACTCTCTTGCGTTATCAATTTGTTAAATATTTCGATATTTTCACATGTATAAGCAGTAGTTTTATGTATAACTTTTATAAGAAAGCCATTTTAGGAAAAAAACAATTAAAATGAGGAATTGTTTTATGACAACTATAACGAAAGCAAAACCATAAACACCCGCACATGCACAAAAATTTATAAGAAGTGGTGTGCTTAGAGTAACAATTATCGATGTAGCAAATAGAATCAGTAATGGCAGTTGAAACCCAAAACAAGGCTGTTTGCATTTCACTTCACACTGATCCTCTAAGGAAAGATATGAACCCACTTCCTCCACCCCCCCACTCCGGCTATTGGCAGATTGTGTTCTTTTACCTTGGTAAGACAACCAGTTTTGAGGTAGGATGTCTGAGAATTCAAAATAGCTCAACTAATGTTAAAAAATTACCATAAACTGCATTCTGCTCGTGACAGAGACACATATAAATATATGTTAATGGGTTTCATTTTGATATAGCATCTCTTGAGTTCTAGCGGAAGGGTAGCTTATTTATATACAAAAGTCTGAGACAAAATAGGAGCTTATTTGTATACAAAAGACTGAGACAAAATAGGAGCTAGTTTTTATACAAAAGTCTAAGACAAAACAGGAGCTAATTTTTATACAAAATCTGAGACAAAACAGGAGCTTATTTGTATATAAAAGTCTGAGACAAAATAGGAGTTTATTTGTATACAAATGTCTGAGACAAAACAGGAGCTCATTTTTATACAAAAGTCTAAGACAAAAAAGGAGCTAATTTTTATACAAAAGTCTGTGACAAAATAGGAGCTAATTTTTATACACATATCTGAGACAAAACAGGAGCTTATTTTTATACACATATCTGAAAGCAAGATCATTCAGATTCAGTTTTGTCTTTGGTTTTATTTGTTTGTTCTTTTGTAGTTGTTATGTCTTGTTTTTCTTTGGGCGGTGGTTATGCCAATTTCTATGATTGCAAATCTAAACCCTCAAATGAAAACAAAATGTCACCGAATGGGTAATACAACCTGATATATATATATATGTATATATATATATATATATATATATATATATATATATATATCGTGTCGTACCGCTAGCATGGATATCCCTGACCCTCTCACGCCACCCCTCCCTATCGTTCATCGCTTCTGGCAGGTCCTCAGGGCTACATCCCGTATCTTCACAGAGCTGCTGTATGTAGGTTCGAAGTGGTCGTCCTGCTTTTGCTCGGCCATATGAGGGAGTCCAAAGGAGAACGTCACTTATAAGCTCCTCCCTGCTTCTCCAGCAATTTCCTGCATGTCTGGTTCGTCTAACTTTGATAGTTTTCGTGATGGGAGGTAGGTGGCCGTATAGTTGGGGCTTTGTGAGGTGTTGCCTCCAGGAATTGTTCAAAATTGGTCGCAGCATTCTTGTGTAGTTGCTGTCAAGCTTTTTCTCCATACGTTTAGTTAGCGTTCATGTAGTGCATCCATACAGCAGTATCGATACGACCGCTGCTTGGAAGAAAATGCGTTTCATTTTATCGGTCAGGTCTGATTTCCATATGACCGATAGTCTATATATATATCATCATCATCATCATTATGTCGTGCCGCCAGCACGGGTATCCCTAAACCTCTCTCGCCACTTCTCCCTATCGTTCGTCGCTTTGGGTAGGTCTTCAGGGTTACATCCTGTATCCTCACATAGCAGCTATATGTATGTTCGAGCTGGTCGTCCTGCTTTTGGTTGGTCATATGCGGGGGTCCATAGGAGTAAATCACTGATGAGTTCGTCCCTGCTTCTCCAGCAGTGTCCTGCGTATCTGGTTCGTCTAACTTGTATAGTTTTCGTGATGGGAGGCAAGTGGTCGTAATCCTGAAAGCACTGTGTGTGACATACAGAAACACTGGACAGCTATTTCGACCTTATTATTTATCATCAGCAGTGTATACCATGATCTCCCCAACGGGATATATAGCCTACGAAAAAGTAGTTGTATGGCCTCTGACCTCTCATCTCACAAATTATCCAAGTAAGACGAACAAGACAGAGGAGTAACTGCTGTAGAAGTATGAAATTCTCTTATGGACTCCTACTCATGGACACACCAATGTTGCCCGACCAGCAAATATGGACACTAAATGCGGTCTAAGATATTTATCAGGAGTAATGGATGATAGAGACGGATAGCGAGAAAGAATTTGAGAACACCACGTTCTCAGCTTAACTTGATGATATATATATATATATATATATATATATATATAAATCGCAAACCCATTAAGTGCATGATGGTAATGATGGAAGGAATTTCACACTTATCTCCGTTATATCGAAATTTTGTATAACTAAAAAAATTACGTACTGCTCAAGCTCAAACCTTTTAAGAATTTTAAGTGTTTTGTTCTAATGAACATATATCACAACGTATAGCAACAATTGAATGTGTGTGTATGTGTGTTTGTATGTCTGAGTGTGTGTAGATGAATATCTTCTCGAGTGTACATGTGAGTTTTTCCCCATATATTCAGAATTTTTAAGGGTTATTCACTTCTTGTCAGTAGGCCTAACCTGACCCGACTCGTTTTGTTTGTTACGTTGGTTCCACACGAACAAAAAATAATAATTCCACAGACTAAAATCCTGCCCAGTCTACTTTCCCATGGTTTTATAACAAAAGAAAATCAATTCTTTGTTTTGTGTGTACTCTTTCTGTCTTTGTTTACATAGATTTTATTGAATACTTAAAATATATATATATATATATATATATATATATTCGTTTCGTTGGTTCTCCGTCTTTTGTCAGATGGTACTTAACCCTTCTATTTTTTATCTTTCTCTTTCTTGTCGTATGTTTATAGCCGTTCTTTCTTTTTTGTTTTCCAGTATACGTTTTGTCTGTATGTCTTAATCATCCTATCATGTTATTGTGCCCCAGGATCAATCTCTTTTGAACTTACCACCTATTACTCTTATACCTATTCCAAGAATTAGTATTATTAATATTAACTGACTGAACCTATGCAAAATTCCATGGTTCAATTAGTAGTAGACGAACTGCGAACCCTTTGCAGATAAAGCAATAAATTTCTTGTTTCATTTTTAAACATTTCGATTTCCTTTTCGACACATATTATATATATATATATATATAAACTGCTTTGTCAGATTAGATGTTTGTTTATTTGTTTGTATCCGGGTTCTACATGGAATTAAATCGCAAAAAAATAGTTTTTCTTTCCGTCTGAAACAAGACCACTTCGACCTCTTGACTCTGTGACTACGCTATGTTAACTCTACATATATATATATATATATATATATATATATATATATATATATATATATATATATATATTACTCAATCGTTGAACCGTTGGGTTTCCGAAATAGAGAAAATGATAATGGTTTAATATTACATATATATCTATTTATATATAATGAAAATTACACACACACACACACACACACACACACACACACACACACACATATATATATATATATATATATATATATATATATATATATATAACGCACTTTTCACCAAGTCGAATATAAAAGATCTGTCTCAACTTCTAAAATTTTTTTATCCAATTGATTTTTCTACTAATGTTTTATGCCAAGTTCCAAGCGTGTCATTTACTGTAGACACAATCCTAATCTTCATAAATTTGCATATTTTATTTCTCGGGTAAAGTCCTGGTATTTTACAGTTTTGTTTTTTTTTTTGTTTTTTGTTGGTTTTTTTTGTGGTTTTTTTTCGTTTTCTTCTATTTTTGATCAGTAGTCTACTAAAGCAGTTATGATCTGTGAGATTCTCTCTCCCTTATGTACAAATATAAATTTGTGCTGCTTTGATTATTTTTTATGATCCTGGCGCCATCAAATCCCATTTTTACATTTCCATGAAGGACTCTATCTTTTCCTTTTTTTCTTTTTTTCTTTTTGCTGTTGTTGTACGTACTTTCATTCGGCGTCATCATTCTTATGCATGACCCTTATTTCGAGTTCCTTGTTTGTTCAGATTAAGAAGAGTTTAGTGCATTCCACAACTAATGCTGCCTATATATTCATCTTTTTTATCAACTTTTTATCAATTTGATGTTTGTTTTCCAATATTTTTCTTATTCCCTTTTTTCATATCATCTGTTGGTAAACGACAGAAATTGGGTTTCCAAAGAAATGAAAGATAATGATGAATCTAAAACGTGCTCTCTTAAACAGAGGTTACCAAGTTATTATTAGGAGTAGCCATCTTGTTAGATAGTAAGGATTTTCAAGGATCGGTCAAAATGTCTAAGCTTCACACAAAAGGAAGAGCATAGCTGAACATTTTTATGATGGCAACACATTACCACTTCTTATAAAACTAGAAAAATTGTCTGAATTTAAATACCAGTAATATCTTAACGGTTTTTGTTGAAAATAATGTCAGTAAATCTTTATCCTTGTAGTTATTATAGTAATTCGATTTTCAATTAATTTTAATTATCCAAGTCTTTTCATAAGCAACACTGAAACAATTTCAAGAAATTTAGTTTTTGTGTATACTGTTCAGAGACGGACTGAGTGGACGGACAGTTGGGTAGTTCCTGAGACTCCCAAGCATCAAGTAGCCCAATTAACAAAAGTCGAATTATTCAATTGCTCAAAGATAAATGAAGCTAAAATATTTTAACAAGTAGATGACCAACAGCTCAATGCAGATACTGGGTGCCGTCTAGAAGACCTATTAAGAAACATGGGGACGGATGACGAGAGAGAGAGTCAAGAAAATCCCTACCATTAGTATGACTTGATGATATATATATATATGTATATATATATATATATGTGTGTGTGTGTGTGTGTGTGTGTGTGTGTGTGTGTGTGTGTGTGTGTGTGTGTGTGTGTGTTTGGAAAATTAATTGATTTCCTTACAAAACAGAAGTATTAATTGTTGTACAAAAAGAGGCTTGAAAACCTGTAGTTTTTGCATCTGTAGTTTTGCTTTTATTTACCAATCAGCGCGTTCATTTGAGATGCCGTCTTTTTTAGATTACAGGGTGGAACGATAAAATTGTCGCCCTAGAAAAGACGACATGATTCCATTTCCGTTTAATGAAAACCGGTTTTCTTTTTTTGTTGCAGACCATCTACTAGTTGGCTAGTTGTGTACAAATCCCAAAAGCGATAAGAGCCTTCTATCATGTCTGAAAGTGACACAATGTTACACGAGCAAGATCGGAGATGCACCGCTGTACAACTCATGCTCTCTACCAATCCAAGTTATGACAACAGGACCATTGCCAGCACCCTCAGAATGCAAATCTGGATTGCCACGAATAACAAGGACGTGCCCAGGGTGATGAAAACAACGTTTCCGGCAACAGTTATGGTCTTTGGTGTGGTTTCAAGTGAGAGCCACATCATGCTACCTCACATCTTTGAAGTCGGCTTTAATGTCAACACTAAAGTGTACCTGAATGTGCTGAAGAGTGTTGTGATCCCCTGGTACAATCGGGTGGCCGGTGGCAGACACTGGGTGTGGCAGTAGGACTCGGCGCCGGCCCAAACGTCCAAAGAGACCCAGGCTTGGCTTCAGGAGTGCTATGACTTTGTACCCTTCTCTCACTGGCCCCCTCCTCCCCCGACCTGAACCCACTGGACTACTTCGTTTGGTCATACGTGGAGAACATCACCAACATGACCTCCCACAACACCAAAGCCAGCCTGATCGCCGCCATCCGCCGAGTATTCGCCGAGCTCCCGCCGGCGCTTGTGGAAAAGGCATGCTCCCTGTTCCGGATCCGTATCGAGGCGGTGATTGAGGCTGAAGGCGGCTACATTGAATAGATGTCAGCTCTACTACATAATCAAGTTACCTGAATTGATTTTTTCAATAAAAGTTTTAAAATAAAACTGTAGTGCTGTTTTCTTTAGGACGACAATTTTATCGTTCCACCATGCATTTTTGTGATGGCAGACGATAATATTTGAATTGCTTCGCAAAATATGAAAGATCAAAACTCAAAATAATTTAAGAAATCTTTTCCCTCCAAGACTGTTAAAAGTATATTTTTAACCAATCAGAATCGTTGATAAATCATTCCATTTTTTATCTAATGTGGAGCCCATCTAAATCTTATAAATAAAGCGATAATATAGACTAAACTTTAGTATGCAATAGATATTCATTTCTATGCGACTCATTTTCATCTTTATTTCTTTTTAAGTAAGAATTCAACATTCTATTCCTTCAAGAATTAATCTATTTCCAACATCTCTTAATTATTTCTACATGGTGATTCTTTTTTGCCCTCGTGGCATAATGGTAAAATCGCTGGACTGCAGAATTGTTGTAATCGAGTTCGAACTCCAGTCTCGCTATTACGTTCACTTTTGGACGAATACTTTGGGTTAAATAGTACCACGAGTGTTCTTCTAGAAGGATGGATTTGGCATTAAATAACCCAAGAAGGTTGATATTCCATTAAAAACTACAAAAACAAATTAACTTTCTTTTTGTTAATATCACATTGCGACATATTAATGCTCTAATCATTTTTAAAAGAAAAGTCATTGTAACTTTTGTGGTTTATCAACAAACTTTTTACTTAAGTTAACGAAATAAAATTTATCAAATTTGTAGAATTGTGTTCTATTTAATCCATTCCATACTTTGTGCGCTCTCTCTCTTTCTCTCTCTCTCTCTCTCTCTCTCTCTCTCGCAGATGCAGGAATTAAACTAGTTTGGACGGCTACTTATTCATATTTTTTAGTTACATAGTTTCACTGTTAGAGTTTGGTGATGAAAAATACCTAATAATATCTACTTTGATTTTTTAAGTGTTCTTCAAGAAAAATTGTGGCATATTTGGTTCATAAAAATTAATATTTTGGATTGTTTTAGATGTACTTATTTCTACATGATACAATATATATATATATATATATATTAATTAAATGAGATCTCACCTCTTTTAATAATAGTCTTATCATTAAAAGTTTCATGCATAAACTTGGATACAATAATCAGATGAAACTCAAGAGTCTTAAGAGTCTTAAGTTCTTAATTTATTTTTGGTTATATATATATATATATATATATATAATTCTTATGCTACTATATAGTTATCATTTATTAATGCAAGTACAACTGAAAAACACTTCATTATAACATATATTATTTGACAACTTAAATCTGGTACCTGTTGGCTGTTTAAAAATTAATAACTGTATATATAATTGATACGCTCTCATTGTTCTGTGTATGATAATACGTGTTCCTCTTTTCTATTAATTAAATATCACGTTGAGCTTTTCTTTTCTTAACTTAAATTATATCAGGAATTGCCGCCAAAGCAATGAATACGACGATATATTTTATGTAATAGCGTCTGCAATACGCTTTATTAATATCAAACGATCGGCGAGAAACTTCATAAAATATATTAGTGCATTTTGCTTGAAATAGAGACGCCACAGGTAAAGGGGAAAATATCTCGGGACAACGAAAAATGCAACAGTGATCAGCAAATTTCGTATGTTCGTTTCAAGTGCTTTTCAAAAATGTTTCGTATTACTATAAAAATAGAATATCGCATTATTCAGTAAGATCTTTCCCGTCAGCGGGAATTAGAATACGCTGACTGTATTCCCTTCAGAAGAGTAAGACCCCTTCCCAAAAAATGGTAGGTTCTGGGTATGAAACTAAATGGTATCTGCTGGTGAGGCTCTATTCCTAGAGCTCTAAGGAATGTGGAGTACCCGATCATTGCCATTACACCCAAATCCGCTCAGAACCTGAATGGTAGAACCTGTTAGAGTCCTGTTGTATTGTCATCTGCTGATTCATCTTCCAACACGCAGAATCATAACGCCACCATAAATAAACAGACGCAGGAAGGCTTCTTTAACAATATATGTACCTCTCACTTTATTGTAAGGGTTCGAAAAGGTTATTCAAGGTTTGCGTGTGAGAGGGAGCTGGAGACCGGACAGAAACTGCAATATTTTGACCCCCACTCTTATGGCCGTTAACGTTGTGTCTTTCTCGTTCTCCAGATGCTCAACCGGATGCCCAGTGATCCAGCTCTCTGCTGGATAATGGCTTTCTTTATTGCATCTTATCAACATCTTCTCGGGACCCCAATGCAATCGGGGGCTCCGAGCCCCTACGGCCTAGTGTGACTTTCCTTGCCACATCTCGTCTATAACTCCGTCCGATCTCTAACTACAACTAACTTGACTTCTGTCTTGACTGAGTTATATAATAGTTCAACTCCCACTCAGTCGCCTACTCGATCTTTGAAATCGCATGTTTGATTGTCATCAAGCGGAAATAACTGTCATGCAGTTCACAGGTCACTCTCCTCCGGTGCATCAGTCTATGAGTGTACCATGGGAATTTTTTTTTACCTCGTCTCATTTCATCAGCCAATTTCCGCCCACGCGATTTCCTCTCATAACTGCCATTAGAATGTGTCACTTCCTTCCGGTGCATCACCTTGGAATGGCATTTTCGACCGGGTCGAAGGCCAAAATACAACAGTCCCATCTGTGGATCAAATTATATCTGATTGAAAAGTATTCATATTCAATAGGACGGCGAGCAAAAGAGACTTTGAGGAAACAAATACGCAATTAAATGAAAATATGAATTTTGTTTCCCGGCAAATTGACTCAATTTTTAACATGATAATTTGTACTTTGCATTAATATTTACCTATTACGAGTGCATTGAAAGATGACGACTCAAGCCGACAAAATATCAACGGAATCTACCACAGTCCACACACACACACACACACAGACATATATATATATACGTGTGGGGGGTGAACAGTAAGATAATGATAAAACAGGATAAAAACTCACGTCTCTGAGTTTCACGTTGACGATCCTCTGGGGAGCTAGTATTTAATACATCTGATTTTCTGAATTCAACTGAACAAGGCTTTTATCTTATTTTTATGATTATCATATTTTATACTTGAAGTATATTTTGATATTCCCTGTATTTTTCCTGCACTGAAAAGGTTTTATAGATTAAAAACGCTTTTAGCGTGTATATATATACTATAGAGATATATACTCCCCTACCCACGTAGGGTTGAGTTTTCTAGCGAATGAAGTAATCGTGTTGCATTTATTGCAAGTCTCTTCATATGTGAATTGAGGTCTCGGTAGCCGTTAAACGGATGTATGTAAACAATAGTAATTGTGATTCATAACCGTTTAAAATTTACTTCGCTGCTACTGGTTCTTCGTGGCTAAGGGTTAGAGGCTTGGATTGGCGTTTGAGTCAACTGGGTTTCGATCCCAGCTACGGGAAACTAATATGTCTAGCCACACTGCTGAGTTCTGATAGAAAAAACCTACAAGTGACATTAATATTTGTCGACTTTACCAAGGCCTTCGATTCCATTCACAAAGGAAAGATGGAACAAACCTACTAGCGTACGGCATACCTAAAGAAACCGTAGCAGCAATAACGATTCTCTATAGAAACACCAAAGTAAAAGTACGATCACCAGATGGAGACACAGAATACTTCGACATTGTAGCAGGAGTACTACAAGGGGACACGCTGGCCCCGTACCTCTTTATCATTTGTCTAGACTACGTACTTAGAACATCGATTGACAAAATCAGAGAGAATGGCTTCGAGCTGATGAAGAAAAGAAGCAGAAAGGTACCCCACAAAAACAATTACCGACGCCGACTACGCTGATGACATAGCGATACTGGCAAATACACCCGACCAAGCCGAAACACTACTGCATAGTTTGGAACGAGCAGCCGCAGGCATAGGCCTCTATGTTAATGCACACAAAACGGAATATATGTGCTATAATCAAACGGGGGACATCTCCACTCTAGAAGGAACCCCTCTTAAACTAGTATACAAATTCACTTACCTAGGAAGCAGCGTTGAATCAACCGAAAAGGACATCGAAACGAGGTTAACGAAAGCATGGACAGCTATCAATAGGCTATCGATTATATGGAAATCAGACCTAACCGATAAAATGAAACGCAGTTTCTTCCAGGCAGCGGTCACATCGATACTGCTATATGGCTGCACTACATGGACGCTAACAAAACGGCTGGAGAAGAAGCTAGACAGCAATTACACAAGAATGCTGCGTGCAATCTTGAACAAGTCCTCGCGGCAACACCCCACAAGACACCAACTGTACGGCCACCTGCCTCCTATCACGAAAACTATTCGAGTTAGACGAACCAGACATGCAGGACACTGCTGGAAAAGCAGGGACGAACTCATAAGAGATGTACTCTTATGGACCCCCACAAATGGCCGTGCAAAAGCAGGACGCCCAGCACGAACATACATTCAGCAGCTATGTGAGGATACGGGATATTGTCCTGAAGACCTGCCTAGGGCGATGAACGATAGGGAGGAGTGGCGAGAGAGGGTCGGGGATATCCGTGCTACCAGCGCGACATGATGGATGGATATATATATATATATATATATATATAATATCATATTTGATATCATATAACTAATGTACTTGTATTAAGAATAGTTATTTGAAATTATAATTGGTTACTACGGATTATTATAGTCATTAATTGCAATAAACTATATAACTATGAGTAAACAAATGACTGTTATTGATATGAATAGTTACTTGACACCATATGATTGTTTGGCTTAAATAAAATGCTTGAAACCATACAACTGTGTACAAATTATTTATATTGGATAGGAATACTTGATATCACAACTATGAGAAAAAATAACTCTTCGGAAAAAATTACACAAAAAAATTCAAACATGAACATGCAATGAACGCAATTCCCTAACCCCTAAACGTAAAATAACACTAGATGAGTAGGCGTGCCGTTAAAGTCAGTCAATCAATCAATCATGTCGTTTTTTTTCTACATTATTGAAAAAGGCAGATTATAAATAGTAATAAAGGATGTTACATTGTTTTTGATATATAAGTAAATTATTATTCTCTCAAAAGATGAGCAAAAGGAAAGACTAATTGAATGATTCATTGATTTTAATGACATGTCAACCCATTTGGTACAATTTTAAGCTTAGACGTCAGTTGCACGTTCGTATTTTCATTATTGTGTGGTTCTTTCTTAAGAGGATGTTTAATCAAATACGAATAATTTCTAAACATCTATTTGACCCATATAGGTGCCCGTGGTGTAATGGTTATTGTTGTAGGAAATGGACACGGCGACACGAGTTCAAATTCTGGACGAGGCTAATTGGATTCCTCATAGCACTAGTACCCTTGGAGAAGGTATGAATCCAATTTTTCTCCCTCTAGCTATGGGTAAATAGTCGGGCAGACTGGGTTCTTTAGCCTTGGTGAGGCAACTAGTCCAAGAGAAGGAAATAACTGGATTCAAAGCTGTTAAACTCCGTTTAAAAATGACCTTGTGTCATATCCTGCCCGAGTGGAGGGGTTGGTAAATAAGTATTTGACCCATAGATGGGACCCTAACCGATACAACCACTCAGAGTCAGTGGATCTAAAAGTATTGACATCATAGATGTACTCCTTACTCGCTAAACCTTCAGAACTGAGGCCTCACCATCAGATGCAGTTTAGTGTCATATCCAGGACACTGTATTCAGCAAGAGATATTGTCAGTGTATTCTTAGCGCTAATTATATTAAACTTGTTAATGGATATTATCAATATTTTCTGAATATTCACATCAAAAGTATAAAGTGACTTTTGCTGATGATTATATCATGGATTCAAGTGTTATTTCTTTTACTCACAATATTTTGTTTTGGTTCTTTGATCATATATTTTCCTTTTTACTTCATTAACCTCTTTAAGTTGTTTAATCACTCGTCTTTCTTATATTTCAATAAATCATTTTCTTCTTCTTCATTCTCTTCTTCTTCTACTTCTTCATCTTCTTCTTCCGCCTCCTCCTCCTTCTCCTTCTCTTCTTCTTCTTCTTCCTTCTCCTCCTCTTCTTCTTCTTCTTCTTCTTCTACTTCTTCATCTTCTTCTTCCGCTTCCTCCTCCTTCTCCTCCTCCTCTTCTTCTTCCTCCTCCTCCTCTTCTTCTTCTTCTTCGTCCTTCTCCTCCCCTTCTTCTTCTACTTCTTCATCTTCTTCTTCCTCCTCCTCCTCCTTCTTCTCCTCTTCTTCTTCTTCTTCTTCCTCCTTCTTCTCCTCTTCTTCTTCCTTCTTCTCCTCTTCTTCTTCTTCTTCTTCTTCTTCTTCTTTCTTACCTCATCTGTCGTCTGAATCTTTAACTTCTTACACGCCATTACTTAACTATTTCTATCATTTCCAGCTTCCTTCTTCCATCTCATTTCTCTCGCTACTTCTAAAAATTCTTCAGCTCTTCTTTTTGTCCTTCTATCCAACCATTATCTCAACTTCATGTCTTTTTCCCCATCGTTTTTATCTGACTTCTAATCCGACTTCGTTTCTAAAGAGGTGATAAGTTCGCGTCTTTGTTTCTCTTACCACTTTGACATGTACGAACCCGACCAAAAGACAAGTTCCCGCGAATACACTGCCTGGCGCCTAGGCTATTGAACGCTGACAAACCAAGAAAATGGCAACTGAAATAACCAAGCATATATTTGGGTATTTAGTTCAAGTGGATGAAGATAGACAAGTCTCAAGTCCTTTTTCAAGTATACACAAAATATCAAGAAAAAATCTTTTAAAACGCAGTCTGGCGCTTTCCTTTTAATATTCAGCAAAATATTTTCAAAATACACGATAGATACTAACACGAAAATTAGTCTAAAATTAATCAAATACTTACTAACATAATGTCTTGGAAGTAATGAGACTGATTTTTGTTTTCAGGTTGGCAAACCTGATTGCAAATCAGTTTATCAATATTGACCTTATACACGTGTTAAAAATTCAGTTCATACATAAAAAGGCACCAATATTCAAAGCTTTTTAAGAAATTTTGCGTTGTTTAATCGTTACCTAGCTAGGCTAACAAACCATTGTTAGAGATTTCGATTCTCTCTGAGTGCCTTATTCTTCTGGATTTGTTCCAGACTAGCAAATGATTATACACAAAAAGTGTGTGTATTGTCATTTACAAGCCTGATACATACCAATACCTATTATTGTCGATTTTACAAGCATTTCCTTTTAATATCTATTAACTAAGCTGACACAAAATAAAAAGAAAGAAACAAACACACTAGTAATAAATTGCTTTGCATCACGTGACGCTAGAAGTCCAAAACATAAAAGTAAATTAGACCTAGCACAATGCTACAAGTATAGTGCACTTAGTGAGGATATAGCTCACTAGCTATTGGTCAGAAAGACTAGCTTGCTAATCCTTCAACCATAACGATGTACCTTAAAAACTAAGCGTAACTTCAATTTGGCACAAAGCCATATATGTATAGGGCACTCAGTGAAGATAAATTATTGGTTTGCAAGTCTACCTTGCTAATCCTTACACTATGATCACGCGCAATAAAAACTAAATGTAGCTTAGGTTTGACACAAGGCCAGAAGTGAAGATCAAAATCGTTACTCGTTAGTAATTAGTCTGAGATCAATTCTTACGTTATAACTTGGCACCCTTAAAAACTGAACATAGATTTACACCAAGAGAAGATGCCTATATTCCCTTTTAATAATATATTATCATTAATGCCGTTTGTATAAATGAATAAATTGCTGACGGAAAATATTTCTAGATATTCATTTCAATATCTCTCATTGTCACGTTTCCTGGTGCTTTTCTCATGAATTCAAATGAGATCTTTTGATTTGAACTTATTTTTAAACATGCGATATAAATTGATGGTCTTTTCTTTTATCTTCCTTTTTTCTTTCTTTCTTTCTTTCTTTTTTTTTTTTTTTTTTTCAATGTTTCAGGCAATCCTCGCATTAATCGCTGATTCGAACGTTGTCAGGTTGAAAACTCGTTCTTACAAAATGAATACTTTGTCATATCGATTTTCCGGAAATGGGAGAAATAAAACAATGAAGAAAAAAAGAGTAAACGCTGATGAAATGAAAAAGGGAAATTATTCTTTTTCATTTTCACATGACAATGCTTATTCTATCCTCTGTAGCTTTCTTTTTTTCTCTCTAAAAATCTTATCAAACTTATTATACACATCTTTATTTAATATATAATAATAATGAATAGAATTATCATGTATTTAGAGTATATACATGGAGGCGCATGTGCAGTAACGGTTATCGTCGTAAGACATGGGCTCAACCAGCCGAGTTCAAATCCTTGCTCTAATAACCGTTAAAAAAGCATGCATCCTACTATGGGTAAATAGCAGAGCTCACTGGGCTCTTTAGACTTGGAATGGTAAACATTTTATGAGAAGGAAAATTCCATATTCAAAACCTGAGAAATGTTTTTCAGAGAATCTGTGGCGCAAAAGCGAGTCACTCTTCTGTTATCAGATCATCCTAAAAGTATGGCTTGACTGACACAGCCTTTTACAACGATAAACTAATTACACATCCAGGTCATTTTCTTGAATTCCTCTTATTTAATGGCCGTTATCGAATCAATTGACGAATATTTTTCATCTATTTTATATTATATATATATATATATATATAGTAATGTCTGTATATATACAATTAAAAATGTATCAGATATATGTATACATTTGTGTGTGTGTGTGTGTGTGTGTGTGTGTGTGTGTGTGTGTGTGTGTGTGTGTGTTAGGATAGTGTAGAGACAGTCAATGGTGATTGGTAACTGCCAGTTTCTTTGTATCCACGCAATCCTAACTTAGATCAACACTTTCAGCCCTCTTTGTTTATAAATATAGCAAAGTACGTTACTAATATGTATAAGTAATCTTGTTTGTAAACTAATTTTGTTAGAGACCAATTTCAGTCAGTGGATTCGGTTTGGTTTGGTTACTTCTTTTAATGGCTGATCAGTCTTTCTTGGTTATATAATACTAAAGACATCCTTGTACAACGACAGCACTAGTACTATTTAATCCACAGCTGAAAATATAAACTTCAACGAAAATAAACTTCATTTCGCGACTGGAGTTCGACCTCGATTATTATGATATTGCAGTCCAACACGTTTGCTTTTATATCACGGAGACTTTGCCGACAGTTAGTCGACCTTACTGTAGCCATGTTGGACCTTTCTAGATGTTAAGAATATTCTTCGCTTTTCGCCAATCCTAATAAAGAATGCTAAATGGGGCCATTAAATTAACAGAGGTTAACCAACCTTTTAACACGTCTTATTTTTTAAATCCTGTTGGGATGTTCAGCTAACTTCCTAACCAGTTAAGCTTGGTGAGGAGGTTAATTCAGAATTTTCTTTCTTTTAGATGGGTTTCCCTGACAAGTTTCACGTTTGTGCACTTCAGAGTTGATGATTTGAAATATGCAAGAGAAGTTCCGGTTGGGTTTATAATCAGTCACATTGGAATATGATGAAACTCTGAATTCCTGATAAACTGACGAGCAAAGGACACCACTGGACAAAATCAGAGTGTCCTTAAATCTTGTAACAAACAGTTCTGATTATACATGTCAAAAGGTCAGAAATATGGAGCACCCAGAAATATGGAACACAAAAATAATGATTTGCTAGAACAGCTTGCTAACCATTACACTACGGTAAGCGTCCAACAAAATAACTATTAACAAAACTTAGCTTAAAGCTGCAAGTATGATGGATTTAATGAGGATTGAACTCATTACGAAGTAATAGTTGGTCTCGGATACTATTTTGCAAACCATTTCACTACAACAAGTTGAGAAAAGAAGATAAAGAAATCTGCACTTAAATAGCATTTGAAAGGAAGTCTACCCTGGAAGGACTGCACCTGACAAAGAAGTGAGATAAACGGCTGGATAGTCTAGACAAAAAGAGCCAAATACAGAATTGCCTTGAGGTAAGAAGTTTTACATTGTAAGGAAATCACAATTACTTTTATTATTCGGGTATAACACGCACTTTCTTCACAATTTTGATCTTAAAAGTTAGAGGTTCATATTATTAATTTATTAGAATTATTAATTTTTTTATCCGGCAGTGTGCATCACCATATTCAGGATATGGCCAAATTCAAACTAACTAATATCTAAAAAACACTTTCGCTTTCTGCTAGAGAGAAATACCCACATGAATGTGTGTTTGTTTATATTTTTTTCCTAACGTAAACTTATTTTTGACACCAGTTTGTAACATTTTTGTTTGAACATGTTTTTGCTCTAAATACTGCGTAAATGTTTTCTTTCAAAATAAGTAAGCTTATTTTTAGTCTATACGAATCTGATAAAAAGTTGAATAAATGTTAAATTTAGCTGATACAATTTCTAAAAAGTCCCTACGTATTATACAGAGGATGCTTTTTCTTAGGGTTTTTTTTTATACTAACTCTAAACACAACAATAAAATTCCTTTATCTATTGACAAATCAAATGAAGACTGGATTGTCGTCACTGTCTTGTGGCCCAAATTATTATTGTTCAGTTATCTCAAAAATACACCAAAGGGCAATGAATGTTATGAGAAAATGTACTCATAAATACATGTATAGTCAAACAAGTTTACAAGTAACACAATGTGAAACAAATTTTATTCCTGAGTAGTATGTGTTATATTCCTAATTTCTTATGCAGTAAAAGTATAGAAAATTGTCATTATTCCCTTTAAACATTTCTTCTGTGCCTAGGATATCATTATGAAACACAAATTTTGTTCCTGGATTGTGTGTTTTATCTCCTAATTGCCTGTGTTGTAAAGTATTGAAAATGGTCATTATTCCTTCCAAGCTTTGCTTTTGTGATTTACAAATTTACTTATTTTCTAAGTAAAAACAGGCAATTTGCTCATTTTCCTTTACATAACATGTAAATAAAACAACATATGAATGAAGCTTTAGATGCGTTTATTCTAAAGTTATACAAAAATGAACAAAAGTTTTTCTATGTGTGCGTTTTTACGGGATTAACAGCTGCAATGTAGATACCGTGAATGAATCGAGTGGGTGTCCCCGTGGTGTAATGGCTAAAGCGATAGCCTGCGAAATCGTAGTAAGCGAGTTCGTACTCCAGTCGCGCTATTACATTCACTTTCGAGCAAATACCCTTGGGAAAGGTACGAAACTCCTTATCCTACCAACCTAGGGTCAAATAGTACCACTACTGTTCTTCTAGGAAAATGGCTTTGGCATTAAATAACCTACAAATGTTGATATGCCATTAAACAAAGAAACCAATCTTACACCCAATATATAAATGGGTAAATTTAAAATTTTCATTACTCAGATAACAAATTGAGCTAAATTGGTTTGGTTTGGCTTGATGGCATATCAACCATTGTAGGTTATTTTATGCCAAATCCGGTTTCTACATATATATTAGATGTCCAGAAGACCTACCTGAGACGATGAACGATAGGGAAAAGTGGTGAGAGAGGGTCAGGGATATCCGTGCTACCAGCACGACATGATGATGATGATGATTTGTAAACGTAAGTCAACAAAGCTTACTGGTTCCAAGTATTGTTATGTATCACTAACAATTCAATTAAGCATCGTTCATTTGATTACACATAGGTAACTGATCAAACAGTTCTATTTCTAACAATTCAATTTAGCATAATTCATTTGTTTGTACACAGTTTAAATGTCAAACAGTTATATTTGATCCATTGGTAGGACCCTATCAGGTGCTACCACTCCGGGTGAGAGTAGAACTTGGAGCGATGGCAATGAAGGGGTACTCCGCATTCCCCAAAGTCCCAACATTACTTGAGCCTCACCATCAGTTTTTTTTTGCGTCAAATCCAAGACACCCTGCGGAGATACAGTCGGTGTATTCTACTGCCCCAGCCGACTGGGCTAGAACTAAATAGGTATTTTCCATTTAATTTAGACATAAGCAATTAAGAAACAGTTTCTGTGGAAGAACAAGACTTTAAAATGTTATATAGTGTGATACTATTGCAGCAGCAATTGTATTTGTCGTAATTTTCGACAATTTGCAAGCATTTCACGTTAGAGGAAACTGTATTCATAAAAACACCAATGGATTTCAAGATAAATTGATTGTCTAGCGTCTTTGGGATTTGTTTTAGCAAGGGTCTTGGGTTCTTTTGTTTGAATTATGCTGGTCACACAATCACATTTTGAATCGTCAAGATAACAGATGACCATAAACTTTTTGGTCTATTTTGTGTTGCGACAGACAGGCCCCCGATTTCTCTTCGCTTGGATTCCTCCATTTAAACCGAATCATAAATGAGCCGAGTGCAAAAGAGTTAATCGATTTTAGACTTGGTGGGAGGTTCAGTTTTTCACACAAGATAGACATTAAAGATTATGGATGGATATAAAGTTAATTCTATCCAAACTCAAGTTGGTTATTTGTGCCGGTGATTCATGTACAAGAATGACTGCTTTTTGATCAAGACTAAGTTTGGCTTAGTTGTGGCACAAGGCCAAAAGTATGAAGCGCCCAGTGATAATAGAATTCACTTGTGAGAGACGCTCGTATAACTCACATATTTTATAACAAATAACGCGTTGCACAGTTACACCACTCAAGGATTCAACGATATAAAATCAATGAAATGGATAGTATTGAGTCTTATTTATCAAACTCTACCACAATGAAACTCTGTAAATAAAAGTGAAATTGCATGAATTATTATCATGTTATTCCTTGCGGGTTTTTAACATGTTTAACTGATGGTTTCTCACTGAATTTTAGGTGACAGAAAGTTTCTTCAGGTTTTCAGAACTATTCTCAGTATTTTAGCTGATTTTAACAGTACTGTGGTCTAGATAGGCTCGATTCTTTCTTCGATCTGGGTCATAACGCCACAGATGTAACCAAAAACTCCAATCTCTTTTCCAGGTCTCTGATTACTGTTCCAAGCGCACTAACTACAAATATCTCCGTCTCCTTAATGGTCCTCTACTTTTTTAGCTCTTATGCAAGATCAAGGTATTCATGTATCTTTTCGATTTCTGTCATTTTCTCTCTATGGTCTACTTAAAGGGCAAAAGTATCGAGATGATTTAAACAGTTCTGGGATCTGGATGATCATGATTCTTCCTCTGATCTCCAGTATCCTTCTGTCATTTTTCCTGGCTGGTGTTGACCATTCCAAGGAGTTTAATGATTATTATTGCAAAAAATCATTATTTTTCTCATTTGTGAGCTTTTAACACCAGCGTTAGCTGATTGTTTTCCTCCGGAGTGTGAGTGACAGCAAGTCCCCTCAAGTCTCCAGTTCTCTTCTATGAATTCTGGTCGATCTCAACAATGTTATAGTTTGGATGGTCTCCACTCATCCTCATATTTCCAAGTTCTCCAGTCCCCTTACCAATCCTTTAGTGACTGTACCAAGAACACCAATTACAATTGGTATCATTAGAATTAGATTATCAGTTGGTATCCCAAAATCCCAAAGAATTTTTTACGTCTTATTTTCTTGGACGAATTCCGAGTTGTGAGTTTACCATTTGTTCGTATCGTTAGATTTAAACTTCTTGTACAGTTTCCAGTGGATCATCTTACCCACACAGTCGTGTCTAGTCTTATACTTTCTTTGCGCTAAGTTACTGCATCCGCTTATTATGTGATTGATTGATCGTTTAGTCTCTGTCGCCACATAATCTGTATTTGCTCTTTGGTTGAGTATTATCATCATTATAATTTACTCAGCGTTTTTCACAGGAGTTCGAGTGACAGCAAGTCTCCTCAAGTCTCCAGGACTCTTCTCAGTATTCCGGCCGTTCTCAATAATGCTGTAGTTTGGATGGTCACCACACGTTCGCCAACTTCCAAGTCCTCCAGTCCCTTTTAATAATCTTTTAATTTCTGTACCAAAAGCACCAATTACAATTGGTTTAACTGTCACCTGCATGTTCCACAGTTTTTTTATTTCCCTAGCAAGGTCGAGGTACTTATCCTTCTTTTCACATTCTTTCATGTTTATTTTGTGGTCAGCCGGGACAGAAAAGTCGACAATTTTGCAATTTCTCTTTCTTTTTTTTTTTTTTTTTTTTTTTTTTCTTTTTGTTGATTATCATTTGGTCTGGTCTTCTGGCCGAGATTTGGTGATCCGTGTGTATGTCAAAGTCCCATAGGAGTTTATGTCTGTTATTTTCTAGGAATGCTGCTGGGTTGTGCATATACCATTTGTAGGTATGGTCAAATTTAAATTTCTTGCACATCTCCCAGTGTATCACCTTACCGACCCAATCGTATCTATTCCTTCTGCGCTAATTTGCTACATTCGCTTATTATGTGATTGGTGGTTTCATCTCTGTCACCGCATGGCCTACATTTGCTATTTTGTTGCGTCTTATCAATTCTCACTTTGATATGATTGATTCTTACGGCGATGTTTTGTGCTGTTATTAGGAAAGATTCCGTTTCTCTCTTAAAGTTTCCTTTTCTTAGCCATGTCCAGGTTTTGTCATGTAAGATTTTGTTTCTTAGTCGTTTAAAACGCCCTTAGAGTTGTTTCCCTTCCCATTTTTGTTTCCTAGTTATTGTCATTTTGTTCTCCATCTTGTTGTCATGATTGTTTCTGATGGCTATAATCAGTCCTCCTTCATGTTTCTCTATGTAGTCTTCGAGTCGTCATATCGATGCGTCAACGTTGTCTTCTATGCTGGTAAGTCCTCTTCCTCCCTCTTTTCTTGAAACATATAGTCTGTCAACCCCGTCTCTGGGATATAATGCCTTATGCATTGTCATTAGTTTTCTTGTTCTTTAGTCAATTTGTTAAAGTTCATCTCTGGTTCACTTCAGAAAAGGTCCGGATTATTTAACGAGTGGTACTTATTCCTTTGATAAGATTTCGGCAAGAGAGTTTTGTCGCGAGTAGTTTTCTGGTTCTGAGATATTCTTTTTGAATTTTGTCTTTCATTTCGACTTGTTTGATGGTGTCAGCCTCCAAGATGCCCAAGCATGTGTAGGTTTCGTTTTCTGCGAGCGTTCTAATCTTGTCTTGATTTGGTAGTTCCATTCCCTCAGTTAGATGTCGTTTGCCACTTTTCATTACAAGCATGGCACATTTTTTATGCCAGATTCCATTCCTATGTCCTGACTGTATATTCTAACTGCGTGTATTAGAGTTTCCAGTTCTTTTTCATTTTTTTGCAAATAGTTTGATGTCATCCATGTACATTAAATGATTGATTTTTTCCTGCGATCTACTAAGTTTGTATCCGTCTGTGCATTTTCTGTGTATGTGGTTAAGTGGCACCATGGCAATTATGAATAGTAGGGGTGATAGAGTATCTCCTTAGAAAATACCTCTTTGGATCTTTGTTTCAGCTAAGTTTCTTCCTCCTGCTGTCAATTCCACTCTCCGAGTTTTCATGGTTTTGTCGATAAAGTTTATGACTTCATGTGATATTTTGCACATTTTGGGGCTGTTTATTATCCAGCTGTGCGGAACCATATCATATGCCTTTTTGTAGTCAATACAGATCATAGATAGATTTTTCCGTCTGGTTTTGCTCTGTGTTGATCTATGTAAAGTAACCCTGCTGTGCCTCTGGATCCTTTGCAGCATCCTTTCTGTTCGCCAGGGAACAAACCACGATTTGTTAGCGAGTAGTAAATCTCTTTCCATATTTTATCCTTAGTGAATTTTTCCCAGCAATTCTAACTGGAGTTTTATTTCATTGGATTATGAATGACAGTTTTCCAGGATTCTTCCAAATATCCTAGCCGATTCTAGTAGTGCTGTGGTCTGGATGATTTCAATACTTCCTCTGATCGCCAGCTCATCCGGTCTATTCATCCAGATTCTCGAGGACTGTTCCAAGAACTAATAAAGATTGATATCACTGTCACTTTCATGTTCCACAACTTTTTCAGCTCTCTGGCAAGGTCCAGGTATTTGTCCTGCTATTTGCCTACATTGACTTTTACTCGGTAGTCTTCAGACACTGCAAAATCCACTAGATGACAAATTATTTTTGTTATTCAAAATTAAATCTTTTCTTCCGACCTACATTGGTCGAACGGGGTTTTTTTTTATCAAAGTACCAGATAATTTTATGCTTTTGACCGGGCTATTGGTCTAATGACTAGAGTGTTCACTAATGGTTCGGAAGACCGGGGTTCAATCCCAGGTCGTCATACCAAAGACTCAAAAAATGGTACTTGATGCCGCCTTGCTTAGCACTCAGCACTATAAGGTAAGGATCAAGGGTAAATTAGAACAATCCAGGGAATAGAGTAGCGCCCTCTCCTACACCTCGGTGTAGTAGCTATTAAAAAGGGTGCCTTCGGGTCACCCTCGACTAAGGTCGCTAACTCTACTTACATATATTGACAATATGATGAAATTTCAGTATCTTCCATAATTCCCAGTGTATTACCTTTACCACACAGTCGAGCATGCTCTTGTAATTATTATTATTATCATTATTGTAGTTGCTGCTGCTGCTGCTGCTGCCGCCACTGCTACTGCTATATCATTATCATTATCATTTTACACTTTGTGAGCTTTTCTCATCAGCGTTTGCTGATTGTTTTTCAGTGGAGTCTGAGTAACAGCAAGTCGAAATGGCTCCTCTTAGTATTCCGGTCGACCTCAATAATACTGTAGTTTGGATCCTCTCTCTCTCTCTCTCTCTCTCTCTCTCTCTCTCTCTCTCTCTCTCCTAGGGTTGTAGGATACGCCGACTGCATCTCTGCAGTAGACTAAGACCCCTCTTATCGAGGCTACCTGTCAGCCGTGGGTGGTGACCAATAATATTTCAAGACGGGATCGTAGTGATAGAGCAATCCTTAACTCGGCAGCCGATTGATCAAGTAACTTGCAGCACTCTATTTTGGCTTTTACTGGCCTAGTGAAACCGACGGAGCAGCCCGATTCGATCAGTCTGCCGGACGTGTCAAGCGCTAGAACCAATATGTTTAGTCTCAGTCGTTTTCTTCAATCTGCATTTGTAGCAAACTCCTGTGGCTGACGGTCAATTGTGCTAAAGAATAGGTCTATGACCATTGCACAACAATAAAGTACTGTTTACTGAAAACATGAAATTAGCAAGGGTTCGAAGTCCTACTCCCCACTCGAGTATACTGTATCCCCATATCAACCAAAGCGAATAGGTTTCCTCCTTGATAAATTTCCAATACAAGTTGGACTCTGCAGTGGGTGATGAAGCACGGGACCAGCGAAAACAAACACTACCTAGAACTTTCACCAATAAAAAACAAAACGAAATCTGAGTCTTATTCGGAGAATGAGGCAGAATTCCCAAGATTCATTGTACTTGAATCCAATTCAGATTATCTTCATTCTTAATAGAAAAGGTTATTTCAAGTAGAGCAACACGTCGGACAATCAAAAAGGCTAGAAACGGCTATTCGCTCGTAGAGTTGGACAGCCGGGGTCATGCCCCCAAATATCCTCAAAATGAAAATGCTCCATACGACAAAATATAAGGCGTATCTGCATGAGAGACTTAACAGCGCAAAAGGAGTAATTAGGAGCAGGAATTTGTCCTTAGTTACATCAGAAAAAATAAGAGCAGCCCTTTGAAAGCTAGAGGTCATGGACAACAAAAGAATAACCATTAGAAAGGGCAGAGTGGAAATTCAGACGAATACACATATTCAGAATTTCAATCAACCTGAAACACCCAAAGAATGTAAAAACGCATATTCTCTCGAGAAAGTGTAACGATGCATCCCAGCGACCGTGAGGTAGTTTGAATGTCAAGGATTTGGTCTCCCCAAGGAGAGCTATAGAAGACGTCAGACATGTGGAAGGTGAGACCAAATATACCTAAACCTTTACAAACACCAAGCCAAATGCTAAAACTACCAAGAGAACAATCCAGCATTCTCAAGATCTTGAGGTTTATAGGGAAATAAAAAGTAAAGTAAAGTTGGCGACCTTCGTCGAGGGTGACCCGAAGGCTCCCTTTTCGATAGCTACTACACCGGGGTGTTGGAGAGAGCACTGCTCCTTTTCCTGGATTGCTCCAATTTACTCTTGATCCCAACTTTATATTGCTGAGTGTTAAACAAGGAGGCATCAAGTACCATTTTTTGAGTTTTGGTATAACTCGATCCGGAATTGAACCCCGGTCTGTCGGGCCATTGGCGAACACTCTAACCATCATGCCATCGGGTAGGGAAATAACGGAGGTTTAATATAAAATAAATGTGTCATTCCTCGAAGCCAGAAAAACTGTCGAGTCATATATGAAAGAAAATACTTACGCTACTGTATAACGGAAAACGAGTCCAATCAGCGACAATAAAAAAACGGACAAGACAAATATGAAGCGGATACAACTGGGACCGAGCGACTGGCTCAAGTTCCAAGAACAACTGAGGGAAATGCACTCAGCTGAAGTGAAATCAAGAGAACCCACAACAAAAATGCCTACCTCTTCCCAAAAAATATCCATAGAGAACCCCAAAACTCCAACAAAAATAAATACAGTAAAAAGAAAGTCGTATAAATCTCCAATCGAATAATGAAAAAAAATTGCACCTTCCAAATTTGAACATTCTCCGCAATCTAAGACAAATCCTGCCCAACCATCATCTGAACAGGAACGACTGAACGTATCAAACCTCACTAGTCAAACCACATATCCCTCAAATTCAACCAACAAGAAAGAATGAAAACAGAAAATCCTAATTAAATAAAATGTAAACCAAAGAAAACGCACCAAAATCCACAATAGAAAACAAACACAATACAACCAAAACACATTACAAAGCCCTGATATAATAGACCTGCAGATGAATCTGGGCTAGCTACGAGGAACTTCAACAACTTTTAACCTGCTATAACCACGGCCAACTAGTAAACACATTACATAAATGTTACATTAACAGGCTGAATCTTAACAGCCCGAACTAATGTAAACGGAAAAAAATAATCCATTCATAGCCGCATATGAAATTAACCTAAAAAGAGAATTAACTTTGAAAGCCGAACAGAGAAAATAATATAATAATGTTGGTAGAATTTGTCCGATATTATTTTTATTCCTTTCAATATCAAAATGCATATTTACACTTTGTCTTTTATTCCACGAATTATAAACGGCTGTCAGTTACCTTGCTTTTATGATTTCAAAATAACGTCAACATAATTATATTATTTTCTCAATTCAATTTTTAAAGTTAATTCTCTTTTTAGGTTAATTTCATATACGACCATGAATGGATATTTTGTTTACATTACTTCGGCCAGTTAGGATTTAGCCTGGTAATGTAACTTTCGGGGATGTATTTGCTAGTAAGCCGTGCCATAATCAAAATATAAACCAACTCAACATTAAAAACTAGCAACAATGTATTCAGATAAATAACGACGGAAACAGGGTCTCTGGAGGTATCTAGATCCTAATTAAGAAAGGCAAACCTCGACACCAAATCAGCATTTGAACTGAACCCGAAGGAATTGCTGTCAGAACAACATTACACAAACCAATGAACATTTGCTTCTTTTATATCCAATCACATGACCCCATAAACGAGACAAAACTAAATGAATAGAACAAACCCTAAACCCGCGTTAACAGTTACAACACTGTATAGGGTACAGAAAACCAATAAAAAGGCAAAAAGCTAGAAAAAGTAATCAACAATAACCTCTACATCCTAAACAATAAATCACAAACCTATCTCACTCCATCTATGGACTCCTACTCAGCTATAGACATAACCCTATACGAAGCCACATTGGAAAATAAATCAAGTAAACTGGAAAGAATTCAAAACTCTCAACCACTAAAAACTGATACTGGACCCAAACAACAACGACTTAACAAAGCACTTCTCTGAAACTCTAATCTCAATGGCAAATGAACCATACCAAAAACCTCACCCTCAAACAGATACAACACACCCTTTTCAGATGGTGATCCGCCTGTAAAAGTCTGCACTATGCATATTAACAAAAAAAAAACAAACTCTACAACCAATTTAAACACCTTCAAACTACTCGGAGCAAAAGTGCAGTGTCTTCGTAGTGTAATGATTAAAGCGCTGGATTACGGAATCGTAGTAAGCGAGTTCGAACTCCTCTCGCGCTATTACGTTCACTTTCGGACAAATACCCTTAGGAACGATATGAGCTCCTTTATCCTCTTAGCTATGGATTAAATAATACCATTACTGTTCTTCTAGAAGAATGGCTCTGGCATTAAATAACCTACAAAGGTTGATATGCCATTAAACAAAGAACCCGAACCCTCAGAGCAAAAGTATGCAAACCATAAAGGAAGCTAAAAAGAAAAACTGACAAAACTATGTGGACCAACTTGATTCCTCCACCAAAACAAATACAATCTGAAAAATCTTTGGAAAAACCCAGCCAACTCCACTTGAATACTTTACGAAAAACAACATAGAAGCAACAAACAATAAAGATATAGCAGATACACTTGCTAAGGCCTCAACAAATTCCTCCATCAAGAATTCCTAACTTTCAAAAATAATGCAGAGAAACATAGCCTTAACGTCAAATCAGACTACTCTGAAACCTTTTACAAACCTTTTACAAGTCATCCAAACATCAGACAACACTATAGTCGGCTGAGATTAAATCTATAACAAATTCCTCAAACATCTACCAAAAAATCTCTGGACTACCTTTTAACCACTCACAATTAAATTTAGATCAGTGGTAGATTCCTTGAGTCATGGAAAATATCAAATATCATCTCCAAACCCACACCAGAAAAAAAACAGCACGAATCAAGAAAAGTTGTCTGAATTTCTGAAACGAAGCTGGATGATTTTTATCATTAATTTTTTTTTTTTTATCTAAACTTTTTAATTATGGGTTCCCATTCGGTATTCCTTTCTATACTACTCAGCAGGTCATTGTAACCCAACATATGTGCTGAATCAAAAAAACTATCGCCTAGTGGCACCAACCGGCTGCTTTGCAAAGCCATGAAGCGTATAGTCAACAGAAGATTGGTTTGGTTTATTGAGTCCAAAAGCCTTATTAATAATTCCCAATGCGGCTTCAGAAACCAAAGATCTACAATAGATCGTGTGGTCAAATTGGAAAGAGAAGCAAATATCCAAAAACTACATCTCATTGCGGATTTTTTTCAGCCAGGAGAAAATGAACGAGACCACCAGGAAATATCGTAAAATAAAGGAGGTGCACAAAATGGGGTTGAGAGACAGAGTGTTTAATTTCATCAAGAATTTCCTCTAGGACAGGATATTCCGAGTCCAAATCGGTTCAACCCTGTCGAATTTCCATAATCGAAAAGGAGTCCTTTAGGGGAGTAAACAGTAGGTGATCCTCTTCGACCTAAAAATAAAGTGCATAAATCCTGAAAATGAGGACAACCACTATGATCACGACCTCTGTATCACCTCCAGATCTAAATACATGCGCGCAGCAGAGCGTCAACTGTAACAATGTATTCAGAAAATCAACCAATGGACAAGTAGAAATAGCTTTAATACTTCCAAAATAAAAACTCAATGTGTGTATTTTTGTCATTTAAGTAAAATGCAAAATGACTTTACACTTAAGCTGTCATATCAAAAAGGTGATATTCTGCTGGATCATAAGCCATATAGTAATCCAGGGAAACCATAAAGCTGACTCAATAACCAAACCTGCAGTCGACATAGTACCCAACAAAAACTCCTAAATATCGTACACTGGCCTAAAAACTATAATCAGCCAAATACTGACGAAGAAGTTTCAAAAGCTATGGAACAAAACTACCCACGAACAAATAAACCCATCTTAAAAGTGTTCTAATAGAATATCCCACATCCCCTCTCAGTCATGTGGAGTGACCATATATATAGTGAACACGACAATTTACCTGACCTTGCTTTGGGGATTAGTAGCGTACCTCATTATTCTTTGTCAGTCTTATCGTATCTCTCTTGCAATAAAGTCCTTTCTTTATGCTACGAACATGTTGACTGTTCCTTCCCACTCAAGTACCGCCTTGTTTGATTGTATCCCTTTCAAGGATACAACAGTGGCGGGGAATGATTCGATTCAAACTCATTGCAAGAAAGACTCCAACACTGTAAGACTTACAACAGTAGTAATTATGGATTGAACTGACTCACGTTCAAAATACTCAGTGAAAGCACAACGAAAAAGATTTCAGTCTTTATGCGTAACACTTACTGCAGTGACACATGAAGAACTATTTTTGGAAACAGCGAGAAGCATTAATTCTTGAAAAGGCTTAATGTCGGTAAGAATCTTTTCTTCCCTATTTGTTGTATATTAACCTCTGACCCGGCCGGGCTGTCAAAATATGAAATGCACCTGTGTAAATAACGGGTGCATCCGGTCGAGGAATATCAGAATATAACCTTGACTGTGGACGCGTTGAATGAGTGCGATTTGTGACGCCCACAAGAAGAAGGTGGGTGTCAAACTATTATATAACTCGGTGCATTGGAAGTTCAATCAATTGGAGATACGATGCGGTAGAGAAAACCAGCACCCAGCAGAGTGGACGCTCAGGCCCCCGGTTGAGCAGCTCAGGAGAACGGGAAAGAAATACTGTTATGGCCATAAGAGTGGGGGTCAATGTTGCAGTTCTGTTCGGTCTCCAACTCCTTTCAAATAAAGTGAGAGGTATATTTTTCTAAAGAACTGTGTCGCTCGTCCTTATTGTGTCGTTGTTATGATTCTGCATGCATATGTGTTTGTATAGTTGGTCATGGCTATAAAACATATTTTCTGCTAACTGAAATAAAAGTAAAAATCGTGTTGCTTGGCTCAACTCAGGATTCGAACTACTTGAGTCGCTACATCACGAAAAATTGCATCTTTCGTGAAAAAAAAAATGTATTCTCGCTTGAACATTGTTTGAGAACCAGTTTTTTTTTGTTCTATTCTATTCTGTCCGGCAAAAAAATGTGTATTCTATTTTCTTTTTTAAAGTTAAAGGTTTTCTTTTTCCTCTATTTTTTTATTTTTGCATAAAGTCGAATAAAGTATTTTTTCGCGCTTAAATTTTTCTTCTGGTGGATATATATTGTTTCTTTCTAAAAAAAAAAGTAAAAAATGGAACAACTTGTTGAATTGACCAAATGTTGCATATTGACCTACGACCCGGCCGAGCTGTCAAAACAGGAAATGCACCAGTGTAAATAACAGGCGCATCCGGTAGAGGAATAGCAGAGTGTAACCTTGACTGTGGATGGGTTGAATGAGTGCAATTTGTGACGCCCACAAGAAGGTGGTCGTTGAACTATTATATAACTCAGTGCTGTTTGGAGACCAGACCAGTTCGAGACAATATGCGGTAGAGAAAGCCAGCACCCAGCAGAGGGAGCATTCTGGTCCCCGATTGAGCAGTTGCAGTTGGAGATCAAGTCAGTTGGGGATCAGACGAGTTGGAGATAAGATGCGGTAGAGAAAACCAGCACCCAGAGAGGCTGGGCCCCCAGGCCCCCGGTTAAGCAGCCCAGAAGAACGGGAAAGAAACGCGGTTATGGCCAATAGAGTGGTGGTCAATATGTTGCAGTTCTGTTCGGTCTCCACCTCCCTCTCACACACAACCCTTTCAATAAAGTGAGAGGTATAATTTTCTATGAACTGTGTCGCTCGTTATTATTGTGTCGTCGTTATGATTCTGCATGCATATGCATATGTGTTTGTATAGTTGGTCATGGCTATACAACACAAAGCGTTGCACGCTAGCAAGCATATACAACAACAACAATTGCTACAACAAGAAAAATTTGAAAAATCACAAAAGATTTTTCAAGAGGAGCTGATATGAGGATCATTAAATAAGTTTCCAGACTTTTTCCGTATGGGAACTTTTATTAATAGTACACACATGAAACTCTAGTCCCCTTCGAAGTAATCTCTTCCGGCTGCAATACACTTGTTGTACCGTTCCAACAATTTCTGGAAGTTCCCATCGAAGTCCTCTTGTGTGAGCATGTCAATGACCTTCGTCACAGCCTCTTTCATCTCAATTGTCTCACAACGACAGCCAGTGAGCTTAGAGAATAAGCAAAAGTCACAGGGAGCAAGGTCTGGATTATAGGGAGGGTGAGGAACTGTCTTGATGTCCATCTTGGTCAAATAGTCTGTGACAAGGATGGAGTTGGGGACTGGTGCGTTGTCCTGATGGAAATGCCACTGAGCCGATTTGAAGAGTGCTGGCCTCTTCCGACGGAATCTTTTCCTGAACTCCCTTAAAACTTCAACATAGTTACCATAACCCTAACCCTTTGGCCAATCAACTCTACTGTATTGATATCCTTGCTCCTCCCCCACCTCTCATCATCCCTCACAGACACCCTGCCTTCTTTGAATATCTTATGCCACTCAAAAACTGATGCTCGATTCATGCAAAATGGTTGAAAAGCAGTCTGAAGCATTCCATATGTTTCTGTGGCATTTTTTCCAACTTTAAAACAGAATTTTATTGAATATCGTTCTTCTAAAGTGTCCTCCCTTCCAGATTGCATTTTTGAAATTCACCAGCTGTGACAATCAGGCTTTAGTAGGGTGTATTCCAATTGCTGCTGTAGCTGTTCATTTGAACCTGAAATCATAAAAATTGGTCAGTCATCTCATAAGATGTATAGCAATAACATAGTTAATTTTAAAGAGTCTATGACAATTTTAAATGCCTGTACAAAAAAAGTCTGGAAACCTATTGAATGCACGACGTACAATTACGGGAACAACGAAAAATACCAAATTATTTTGTGAAAGTGTATTACTTAGGACAACAAAAGAACGTCGATCCAGTTTTTTCTCTAGAAGGAATGTCGAATTCGTTATTAGAATTCAGATAACATAAAAAAGAAATAATTGTAGCATCTGATGCTAGCAGTTATGGGATCAGAGGGGTAATTCTTCACAAGTTTAAGGATAGGGCTACAAAGCCTATAGCCCATACGTCCAGAACTCTACTACCCGAAGAAAAAAATTATAGCCAGACTGAGAAAGAAAGCCAGGCTATAATCTAGGCGATTAAGAAATTTCTCAGATTCACACATGGAAGGAAATGTACTTTACAGACGTATCATATTCCGTTGTTGAGAATTTTTGGTTCAAAAAAGGGTATGCCCACGCATACAGCCAAAAGGTTACAGCACTGGGGAATAATCTTGTTGAACTACAACTTTAAGATGAAATTCCTATCATCGAAAAACCTAGAACACGTCGATGGTTTGTCGAGATTAATCCCAAACTTTTCAGAGCCGTTAAAAAATACGGTGATAGCTGCCTTAAGGGATGAAAAGGAATTGTCTATATTGTTATGCTGTACAAATCGGGAGTTACCTGTGACTCTAGAAGATATTTTTAAAAAAGCAGCTGAAAAAGACGAATTCATTTAAAAAATGAAGAAAACGGTATGGCAGATTGGAAGACAAAAAAAAAGGATGAAGAGTATCACTTTATTCAAACTGCGAGCAAGTACTACAATATGTAGATAGAGTGGTAATGCCCTATACACTGAAAAAGAAAATTCTGAGAATTTCATGTAGGTAATCCAGGCATGACAAGAATGAAGTCATTAATGCGTAGCTATACGTACTGGCTTAGGATGGACCGAGATATTGAAAAAATGGTAAAGTAGTGTAAAGGTTGTCAACTTGCGGCAAAAGCACTATAATTAGAATTTAGCCATAGCCTAAAACGGATGTTCCGTGGACGAGGGTACCCATGAAATACGCTGAACCTCTAAATGGTCACTATTACCTTATAATTGTGGACAGTTTCTCCAAGTGGCCGGAAATATTTAAGTGTAGACATCCGACATCCACAAATACTGTCAATGTATTAAACGAGCTTTTCAGTCGTTTTTTGTACGCTAAAAACATTGGTTAGCGACAACAGGGCGCAATTTACCGGCAGAGAATTTAAAGATTTCTATACATCTTTGTCCATGGACCACATTACGAGATGTTTACCATCCTAGATCAAATGGGGAAGCAGAGAGATTCACAGACACTTTCAAAAGAGCGTTAAGAAAGAACCAAGGCATGAACATTGATGAGAGAAGTATACAAAAGTTTATAGCGGTTTACAGAATTACGCCAAATCCGAACACAGATTCAGGCCTTTCACCAGCCAAACTGATTTTCGCAAGAAAACTTCTATCAGTTTACGACAGGCTGCTGCATAGTCCAACGGAAAAAATTTGTAAAAGAAAACTTTACGACAAAATTTTAAAAACCAAGAGACAGTGCCTTCTTCAGAAATTATAGAGGTTGAAAAAGCTTTTGGGAAGATAGAATTATCACTAAAAGACTTGGTAGAGAGATATACATGCTCAAAGGAAGAAGATTCGAATATAATAGATGTCTCAATCAGTTCAGGCCAAAATATATTAAAGATGTCACGCATAAAGATAGAGAAGAATTGCCAATGGAGATATCTCCAACTCTACCAGTGCCGGAAGTACCAGCTCCCCGAAAACTACTGATCCTACAAATCTCACCAGCACAAAAAGTGATCGGACAGGAAAGTATCAGGAAGAAAAAAAATCAAATGACTATGTCTTGACCCCAAAAAGAAGAGGTATCGAGCAAACTTTTCAAGGAAAAATTAGCTCAGGGGGGGGGTTATAATGGAATACCCCACATCCTCTCTCAGTCATGTGGAGTGACTATATAAAAACAGTGGGCATAGTATTATACCTGTCCGCACCCCGGGAATGAGGGCATTATTTGCAGTTGGCTTTGCCCCCAGCGGGCATTGTCCAGCAAAGGCAGACATGAGGCTGAAAGAATGTATTAAAGATCAATTCAAAACAGATTCTAATAACTTAATCAACTTCCTGAAAAAATCGACCTCCAATCAAGGATATACATCAATAAACCTCACCTACAAAAACATACCCACGTTCACTCTTGAATATCCAAACCATCAACAGAGACGCTGACTTCAGCAGATAACAATTGAACCCTTCTAACAATATCCAATTAGCAAAGGATTAAATTTTAAAAGTTTTGGGCATAAAAAAAATTAGGGTTGACTTGCTTTAAAATCCTACCAACTTCTCTCTCTCTCTCTCTCTCTCTCTCTCGCTCTCTCTCTTTCTCTGTCTCTCTCTGTTTATCTTCTCTCATCAAAAATATCTACATTTTTGAGACCCATAATGTATCTTGTCCGTTTAATTCTCTCTCTCTCTCTCTCTCTCTCTCTCTCTCTCTCTCTCTCTCTCTCCTTATATATATATATATATATATATATATATATATATCATCATAATTATATATTCAAGAAATTCTCATTATATTTGGATATAAATATGTGTGTGAACTTTTGTGTGTGTAACCCTAACCCTACAAATGTGAAACACTATAACGAGATTTTTATTGCAACAATGCACTTTGCCCAGTCAGCTGGGGCTGTAGAATACACCGACTGCTTCTCTGCAGAGGGGTAAGACCCCCCCCCCTCAACGAGTGTCCTGGATATGACACTAAACAATCTGATGGTGAGGTTCCTGCAATGCTGGAGCTTTGGGGAATGCGGAGTACCCCTTCATTGCCATCGCTCCTAGGTCCACTTTGGCCCGGAGTGGTAGCACCTGATAAGGGTCCTATCTATGGGTTAAATAGAACTAAACCGTGCTTTTTTTCACCATACTGATTTTTGCATTCAAACTGCGTATTTATGCTAAACTGAATTGTTTAAAATAGAACTATTTTGACATTGGAACTGCGTACTAGTGCTGAACTGAATTGCTCGAAATAGAACTGTTTTTGACGTCTAAACTGTGTATTTATGCTGAACTAAATTATCTGAAATAAAACTGTTTGACATTTAACTCTGTGTATTGCCCAGTCAGCTGGGGCTGTAGAATACACTAGCTGCACCTCTGCAGAGGGGTAAGAACCCCCCTAACGAGTGTCCTGGATATGACACTAAATAATCTGATGGTGAGGTTCCAGCTGTGCTGGAGCTTTGGGGAATGTAGAGTACCCCATTCATTGCCATTGCTCCCAGGTCCACTCTGGCCTGGAGTGGTAGCACCTGATAGGGCCCTATCTATGGGTTAAATACTTATGCTAAAATGAATTGAGTAAACTGAATAGCTTGAAATAGAAACGTTTTTGACAATTAAACCGTACTTACACTTAAACTGCGTGCTTATGCTTAACTGAATTATTTCAAATAGAACTGTTTTTCGACATTAAAACTGTATTTACACTTAACTGAATTATTACATATAACTGCTTGAATAGTTTGAAATGGAAATGTTTTTGACAATTAAACTGTGTACTTATGCTAAACTGAACTGTTTTCAATAGAACAGATTATTTACATAAAAATGGATTTGGCGTTAAATAACCTACAAAGGTTGATATGCCATAAAACTAAACAAACCAACCAACCAACCAACCAACCAACAATGCACTGAAAATGTTCTAATTTTGAAAATAAAGCAATTTCCAATCCAATTTGCAACCAAATAATAATTACGTTGCGTTTTCGTTTACGTTGAATATCATTTCTAAACCAATCAAATTCTCAGTGTAACGGAGATAATAATAAAATGTTAATTAGAATTCTTCACTCCTTCCTAAAAAGCAATATCATCATGGATTGCTACCACAATATAAACCCAACGAGTTCATAAGTCATCTAGTTCAAAATAAAAAGAGGAAAGAATTAGCTAAAATCGACAAAATTACGCTAGCTTAGAATAGGGAATGTTAATCACATAATAATCAGTGATTAACATCTGTTATTAACCCATTTTAACCCAAATTTTTAATTTTCCGATTTATAATGAAATTATTTCAAAGAAATACATAAAAATAGATAGTAAACACACTGAAACATCCATTTAACCTTTATTACTACAAATATAAATATAAATTTTATTAACACAAAGTATACAATGAATTAACTTAAATGTAAGAATTTAATGAGATTTTCATATGTATTTTAACTGTCCTCAAACGAGGACATTGGGTTATAATGAGTTAAAATCTATAATTTTTTTTTTCCGAAATTAATCTTTAATTCATAAGAACATTGCAAATTGGATAATTATTGTTTTATCTTAAATAATTGAACATCCTCGAAACAGTGCCAACTATATTTCTTACCAAAACTAAAAGTCGCCTTGGCAACAGGGCCTAAAATACACCATTTGAATCTCTAGCAGAGACACAAGACCCTCGCATCACTCCACATTTAAAAATAGGGTGTTCTATTTATGGCATTATAACGTCTATTGATAAAATGAAAGAAAACAGTTTCAAGCTAACAAAGGAAAGAAGCAGTAGGAACCCCGCACAAACAATTACGGACGCGGATTACGCCGATGACATAGCACTTCTGGCAAATACACCCGCCCAAGCCGAAACCCTGCTACATAATCTGGAACGAGCAGCTGCAAGCATAAGCCTCCATGTCAATGCACACAAGACGAAATATATGTGCTTTAATTAAACAGGTGACACCTCCACACTAAACGGTAGCTCTCTGAAACTAGTAGACAAGTTCACCTTAGTAGGAAGCAGTGTCTCATCAACCGAGACAGACATCAACACGCGACTAGCAAAAGCATGGACAGTTAACGATAGACTAGTGGTCATATGGTCATAAAATAAAACGCAGTTTTTTCCAAGCAGCGGTCGTGTCAATACTGCTATATGGTTGCACTACATGGATGCTAACTAAACGTATGGAGAAAAGCTTGACGGCAACTGCACAAGAATGCTGCGAGCAATTATGAACAGGTCCTGGAGGCAGCACTCCACAAAGCAGCAGCTGTACGGCCACTTACTATCTATCACGAAAACTATCCAAGTTAGACGAACCCGACATGCAGGACACTGCTGGAGAAGTAGGGACGGACTCATAAGTGACGTACTCCTGTGGTCCCCTTCTCATGGACGAGCAAAGGCAGAAAGACCAACGAGAACCTACATACAACAGCTCTGTGCCGATAGGGGATGTAGCCTTGAAGACCTACCAGAAGCGATGAACGATAGAGAAGAATGGCAGGAGAGGGTCAGGGATATCCGTGCTGGCGGCGCGACATGATGATAATGATTTGACATTAAACTGAATCTGCTGACGAGACTACAGTTCTGGAATTCAGGGGAGTATGTGGAGTCATCTCGTCATTTCTGGCACACCAAGGTCCACTCTTACCTGTGGATCAAATAGATCTGTTTAAAAAATATTCGTATTCTATAGGAATACTTAGGATAGAAAACTATAAAACTAAATGGACATTACATGTATTAAGAATATTTTCACGAATCTTTGATTGTTTACAAAATATATATAATGACTAACATAACCACATAATTGATTTAAATGTTTGAAACCAAACGCTCCCAAAATCATCATCATTATTATTATTATTTGTAGTTGTAGTCACAAATTGGGATAGTTACTTGAAAACATAATTGCGTATAAATTACTAGTATTATGAATAAATTGTACCGGGTTATCAAAAAATCTAACCTCCGAAACAAGGAAGAATTGACAGGGTTCAATATCTCGTCTATAACACGATACGTTTGATTCAACACTACGGGACCAAGTCACCGAGTGGAGATGAAAAATAGAAGATATCACCCTCCTGAAGTAGAATTGAGCATATGAGTGTTCTACAAACCCCTGTATATATATATATATATATATATATATATATATATATATATATATATGATTCGGTATCATTTTGTCGTTTGGTGGCTAAGATGTGAACTTGGAACGAATCAAAAATACGAGAAGAGACCTATTCTTAGAATTACAAAGAGGCTACCATGCGTTGTCAGTTGTCCATTTCTTCCTGATTCCACGGCCTCACCGACTGAATGTATAAAATAAAACATTGAAAAGGTACAAAGTCAAAAGCAAGTTGTTTGGGGGGTTTTCCCACTTAGGCCGACAAATAGTCTCAACGACAAAGCAGTAGCTGCTGACCACGTTACAGACATTAATTTGCTGTCGACACCACAGATAGGGGAGTTCACGTAGCGTTGTGGCAAACGTCCTGAACAGTGACATCGTAGTAAGGAAGTTCGAACTCCAGTCTTGCTATTAAGTTCGCTTTCTTTGGGAAAAATATTAACTCCTTTATTCCCTCAGCTATGGGTTAAATAGTACCACTACTGTTCTTCAGCAACCATAGCTTTCGAATTAAGTAACCTATGAAGGTCCATATGCCATTAAACGAAGAAAACAACTTACTCCACCACATTCGGATGACAATGTAACAAATTATTTCATCTAAATCTTAGTTATTGTAATTGTATCGTTTCGGTCACTATACACTTTAACCTTTAAATACTTTTAAACAAACAATTTCTCTATTCAAAGAGTATATTGTATTCAACTTAGTGTTTTCAGCTTCCTCGGTTGAATTAAAGCCGCTGTGTACATTTTTACCCGAGTTTTGATTTCTTTGTTTAATAGTCTTTCAACCCCTTTGTGGGTTATTTAACGCAAAGGCCATTTTTGTTGAACAACGGTGATACTATTTAACCCATAGATGAAAAGATAAGGAAGTCCATACCCTTTCCAAAGGTATTCGTCCAACAGTGAATGTTATAGCGTGATTGGAGTTTGAACTCGGTTACTTCGAGGCTGCAGTCCGGCACTTTAGCCATTAAGCCCCTGGGACTCCCTTTTTACCCAGGGATTAGATTCAAAATTAAAGTCTGGTTTGGTTTGGTTTGGTTTTATGGCACATCAACCATTGTAGGTTATTTAATTCCAAATCCATTTTTATACATATAAACAGTTCTCTTTCAAACAATTCAGTTTAGCATAAGTACACAGTTTAAATTTCATGAACACTTCTATTTCAAACAATTCAATTTAACAAAAGTACACCGTTTAAGTCTATTAGACCCATAGATAGGGCCTTATTAGGTGCTGCCACTCCGGGCCAGAGTCGACCTGGGAGCGATGGCAATGAAAGGGCACTCTGCATTCCCCAAAGCAGCAGCATAACTGAATTTGGTTTGGTTTTGTCTGATTTGGTTTTATGGCATATCAACCATTTTAGGTTATCAATGCCAAATCCATATTTATACATATAAACAGTTCTATTTCAAACAATTCAGTTTAGCATTAGTACATTTTTAATGTGAAAAATGATCTATTCCAAACATTTCTGCTTAGCATAAGTACGCAGTTTAAATGTAAAAACAGTCCTTTTCAAGCAATTTAGTTTTGTATAAGGACACAATTTAGTTTTATTTGACCCATAGATAAGACCCCCTCAGGTGCTACCACTCCGTGCCAGAGTGGGCCTGGAAGCGATAGCAATGAAGGGATTCTCCACAATCACCAAAGCTCCAGCATTACTGAAACGTCACCATCAGATTGTTTAGTGTCATAAATTGGACACTCTTTGATGGGCGGGTCTAAACCTTCTGCAGAAAAGCAGTCTGTGTATTCTACATCCCCAGCCTACTGAGCAAATCGTTACTGGGGCCTCACCATCAGATTGTTTAGTGTCATATACAGGACACTTTGGGGAAGTTTTACACCTCTACGGAGATGTAGTCGGTGTATTCCGAAGCCCCAGCTATCTGGGCTTGAAAATTAAAGGTTAATATGCATGACAAGCAAAATGCTGGTGAGTACAATGACCGAAATAATCAAGTTGAAGATTAACGTGGAAAATAATCATTGTATCAACTCAACGATATGATATGACTTTTCAAAATTTGACACAATAATAAAATAAATCTGTAAATACACAGACAAAGATAAGAGATGATTGATTAACGAAAATGCAATTCAGAGGTGAGTTCATTAAATAATAAGAGAAACTCTTCAAACTTTCGATTTAATAAATGCACTAACAACTGTATCACAACTCTTCAGTGTGGCTTAATCCTGGAGATGATTCAAGCTGGGATCGAAACCCGGCTGATTATACGTCAGTAGGACGTTTTACCCCAGTATTCTCCTTTTCGTTGGCAGCGATCCTTTTCAGTCGAACGACCAAAATTTTGTTATTTTCTTTTTATCGGCTCAAAAAGATAGGAACACATAAGTTCTTCGTCTAATTTATTTACCACAAAATCAAATACAAAGAATAATAACTATAAACGGAGGAAAAGCTCCAACAATTTGATGAAATCTCATTTACCGTTTATGCAATAACATTGTACAAGGTTATGTAAGACCTGTAAATGACAGTGACCAATTATCCAGAATCAAATGTAAAACCAAAGACTTAGTACCAATAACCATTTCCATTGGACCAGTCGACTTGGGTTGTAGAATACACCAGCTTATTCTCTGCCGAGGCGTAAGACTCTCCTCAATGAGTGTTCCGGATATGACACTAAACCATCTGATGGTGCGGCTCCAGTAATGCTGGAGCTTTGGGGAATGCGGAGTACACCTTCATTGCCATTTCTCCCAGGTTCACTCTGGCTAGGAGTGGTAGCACCTGATAGGGTCCTATCTATGGGTCAAATATAACTAACTAAGGTATTTATGCTAAAATGAATTATTTGAAATAGAACTGTTTTGACATTTTACTGTTTGTAAACAAAAGCTATTACATTACTGAATAGTTTGAAATTTAATTCGGCGTTAAATGACCCGAAATGGGTTGATACACTGTAAAACAAAACAATCAACCAACCAACCAACAACCACTTCCATATCGGTATTAGGGTGGAAAGAAAATCGATACGAAATGTTTCCAAAGGCGTAATTATTCGAAATGAAGTGTCTCCAAAAGTTCAATTGTAAATTCGTGTTATTCTCTTCTATTCTCCCCATATGTGTACCAATACTTGATAGTTGCTTCAAGACTTTTTGTCACCGTTTATAGGTGTTTTCAAAGAGTATCCAGATAAAAAGCATATAAAAAACACTCGGTGTGCCTGACATCGAATGGAGAGAAGAAAGGTTTTGAAGGGTCATCATAGATAGATCTAAATTTTCTTAGAGTAGACCAGCGTCAACGGGGCTTGCTGACTGTCAGTTTCTTGCCCGTGAAACCATCTGACCTAGTGGCTCTTACGTGGTGATTAACCCTTTATCTACTGCTTTGTAGGACATGATAAGGAAGGGTAGTCTAATTTCTAAGACTTTCCAGGTAGGGTGGTCAAATTTCTTTACGTAATTTTATAATATTAATTTAGTGATTTCTTAATTTATTTACTCTAATATGTTTAATTTATCATTTTCTAATGTTATTATTATTATTATTATTATTATTATTCATGTTCTTGATAACTATGTTGAAAAATTAACCTTATTTGGTCACAGTCCATGAGAGTACCTTGGTGAGCCTATTACCTTTTCAGCTGACCCTCGTACTTCGATTAATCTTTGAAGTCATAAGCAGGAATTTGTTTTCATGTCGGTATTAGGATAAAACTTTCGATTGTTTATTCCAGAGTTTGTTTTTTCATGAGAAAGTATTTGTGGCTAATTTTTGATCTACAGAGTGTGGAAGCAAATTATGAAATAATCTTTAAAACGTTCTTTTAGTCTGATTCGCGATAAGTCTAAATTTTTACGATTAGCTCTATTATTCAAGCACTTTTTCCTTAAAATTCGGCCCAATATAGATGAGCAAGAAAAGAAACAAAAAAAGATTCTGACTTGCTTAACGCAGAAACAAAGCCAAGAAAATTTCCGAAATGATTAGTTTCTTTATGGTCTCGATCAAGCCCAGACATTAACCCCCTTGATTACTGTATATGGGTGCGTTTTAGAAAACAAATTAAATGCACCTTCCCATCCAAATATTATCTTTTTTTTATTTTTTAATTTAAATTAATCTTGTTTTATAATAGAGTCGTTTATTATTATACTAGAATATTCCTAATTTTGCTTCCGCACCCTATAGACAAAGATTACTGTTTCGAACATTTTTGACAACCGGCGTTTCTTTTATATTATTGATGTATTTGTTTTTTTGTTTGTTTGTTGTTTGTTTTTTACTTCTTTAGATATGTGTCTCGAAAATGTTATGCTGCGTTCGTATTTCTTATTGTTAAATGATATTTTGTGTGCGTAGCTCTTTTATTTCGAAATACCTTCTATTATTCCTGTATATAATTTTGTGCTTTCTTTAGATCTTATGGTGACGTTATTGTAAATAATGGCAAATAATTTTAATAAAGAACAAAAAAGCGGTTCCTAAAGTAGCACTGGAAGACTGGAAAAGCCGAGCGTGTGTATACTATGGGATACAAATTTTTTCTAGTCTTAAAATAAGCAATAAAAACATACTTAAGAACATTCTAGAAATTTAGGATCAAACCCGCATTAGCATTTAAATTACATTTTTATATTTTTCAACCAATCAGCTAAAAACATGGAATAGAACATTAGGATCGGAAGTGAACTAACAGAAAACATTTAGGCTCGAAAATAAAATAGTAAAATACAAATCTGATTGGTCAATAAATGTCTACGCGCAAAAATTTTAGGACGATTCTTTGATCCACCTGTAGGATATAAATTTCACAGAGTTAGGAAGCCAGACACACAAGACACAAGCTTACACACAAACGAAGACACAGACGAACACAAGCCACTAAGCCAGCAGCCGATACTATGTCCAACCAATTCCTTTCCTTCCTCAACTAAAGTTCATGACCTCTTTTCAAATTGCCGAGAATTATATTCAAAAGGAAAACCCGACAAACTTTCTTTCATCAACGAGACACGCTGTCGCCACAATCATAAAACCCGCTATAAACTTAATGTAAGTAAGAACGACTTATTTACGGACTCTGATAACATGAACATACACACATCTTTCAACAAATTTATTCTCTTCTTCAAACTTTATTTTCCAAAAGGCCATTTACACATCATGTATTTTTTTTTTCATATTCTGTTATATGCATATTAAATTGTTTGTTATTTAATGTTCGTTGTGTTCTATTCCATTTCTTTTACGCGATTGTAAAGTTTTGTGTTGTGTTTGTGGTGGGAATAATTTAGAGAGCAATCTACTGAAATAACCAAATTACATACTCCCCCACAATACTCAGTAACAAGATGTATTTAACTCTCCTCTCCCAACACGGCTGAAAATTTTTTAAAAACTGAAAAATGTATACAACAATTGTGTTTAGGCAATTTTCATTTAGAGGGATTTCAGGTTTTATTCTTTACTTACAAGTGTTGTTACATTTTTGTGTTTGCGAGGAGTTATAGATTTTCTTTTAGTATTTTTTTATTATTATCAGTATGCTTCCAGTGTGATTAAAGCAAATTTTATGTGAATTTTTATTTAATATTTTGTGTACCTTTTCTGATGTGGTGAAAGCTTTATCAATAACATTTTTATTGTATGATGACTTTTTTTATTCAGTTGCATATTGAACTTTGAATTATTTGATTGTCTTATGTAGAGCTTTTTAAGTATGTTTAGAGCATTTTTGCCGGGTTTCGGTTACATATATACAAACATAATAGGAACTTTAGTAATATATGAATAGATAGATAGATTACACAGTGTTATGTTTTGACCTTCGGCCCGAGCAAAAATGCCATTCCAATGTGATGCACCGGAAGGAAGTGACACATTCTAATGGCAGTTATGAGAGGAAATCACGTGGGCGGAAATTGGCCGATGAAATGGGACAAGGTAAAGCCCATGATACACTCAGAGACTGATGCACCGGAAGAGAGTGACCTCTGAACTGCATGACAGTTATTTCCGCTTGATGGCAATTAAACATGCGATTTCAAAGATCAAGTGGGCGATCGTGTGGGCGTTGAATTGTTATATAACGCAGTCAAGACGGAAGTCAAGGGCCAGTTGAGTTGAAGATCGGACGGAGTTATAGACGAGATGTGGTAGGGAAAGCCACATCAGGCCGAAGGGGCCTTTGGGCCCTGATGAGTTGAGGTCCGGAGAAGATGCTGATAAGATGCAGTAAAGAAAGCCATCACCCAGCAGAGTGGGCCCTGGGCCTCCGGTTGAGCAGCCCTGGAGAATGAGAAAGACACAACGTTGACGGCCATAAGTTTGGGGGTCAAAATATTTCAGTTATGTTCGGTCTCCAACTCCCTCTCACACGAAAACTTTGAGTAACCCTTTTCGAACCCTTGCAATAAAGTGAGAGGTACAATATTTTTCAAAAGAAGTCTGCGTGCGTCTGTTTATTATTGTGTTGTTACCCGAATAGATAGATAGATAGATAGATTAGTGCTTTCTGATATTGTGTATGTTAGTGTCCACGACATTAGATGAGTAATAGTGAGAGTAAAGAGATCGTTTACTTAACTCAACTACGGTGCATCCAATGAAAATCGAACTCACAAAGATATGTTCATAAAGCTCACTATTATACCATGACTAAGCGCCCGAGAGAAAGTGGAGTAGCAGAGAGAAACTCGCTATATTTTCATTTGTAGGTGCATTTTATGAGCGCGTTTAAAAATAACGTTTAAGAAATATTCATGTGTGTGTGTATGTGTATGTGTGTTTCTGCTTGTTTACGTTAAAACATGTTTTTTTAAACAATACGTCCACATAATGATCGATTTTTTTTCCGTATTTTCCATAGATAGGCAATGTGTAATTTTCTCTTTATCTCTTCTCCTCCAGGATCGAATTTCGTCGAAAACCGTTGATATTCATATAATTGCTTCTGTGTGTCTTCTCTGTGTTATAGTCGGTTTGAACCGAGCAAAATGTGAATGACCGCCGGCTGATTGGATAGAAGTAGCAAAAAGGTCAATCAAAGTAATTCCATGGATATTACCCAGCGGACAAACAAAACACGCCTTGCAATTTGACCTTATTTACCAGTTTATATTTCTCATCTGTCTTTCGAAAATAATTTCCCTCCTAGATTTATCAACATGATAGAATTTATAAATGTCTTCTTCTTCTTTTTCTTTATTTTTCCCTTTCTATCACCAACATTTAGAAGGTTGCATATCTGGAATATCTGTTGACACTTTATTCTAGTAAATCTAATTTATATAGACGCTCTGGAAATCACCCTGTCAGTGGGGCTCAGAATATGCTGACTGTATCCCCCCTCGCAGAGGAATAAGACCTCAATTCAACTATCTGTTAAAAGATTACTCGAATAAAAACAACACTTCAGAAACACCTACACAAAATATATCATATTTACCAACCCCTCCGCTCGGGCAGGATATGACACAAGGTCAATTTTTTTAAGCGGAGTTTAACAGGTTTGAATTCAGAGTTTTCCTTCTCCTAGACTAGTTGCCTCACGAAGGCTGAAGAACCCAGTCGGACCAACTATTTACCCATAGCTGGAGGGAAAATAATTAGATTCATACCTTTCCCAAGGGTATTAGTGCTATGTGAAATGCAGTCAGTCTCGTCCAGGATTTAAACTCGTGTCGCCATGTCCATTTCCTTCGACGATAACCATTACACCACGGGCACCTCCTACACAAAAGATATAAACATAAACGTACAATGAATGTTATTTTCTTGGGTATAGGCATAAAATAACCCTTAATGTGTTGACATGCCGTTAAAAACAATCAATACATCAGTCAATCAATTAAACGGGCTCTCCAAAAGTAATGCTGCTATTTATTTCCATGGAAAGTACATCAGATACAGAGAGCATAATCACACCGTTGAATAGAGCCAGTCTTCAGCTACACAACACTATTTTCACACATCTTCACCAACGGTTATACATTTTCACCAGCAAGAAAGAGCTTGCGTACCGAGGTCATAAGAGATGCGCTCCGAAAGTAATGTCTCCTATTTATTTTCTTGAAAACTGCAACGAATACGGGGGTAAAATAACACCGTTGGATAGATCGCGTCTTCAGCTAAAAAAAAAAAACACCATTCTTCTCTCGTCATCACAATTGACTATGCCTTTTCACCAACGATAGTCTGTAGGAATATTTTGGTTTGACTATTTGGTTTAATGGAATATCAACACTTGAAGCTTATTTAACGCCAAATCCTGTTAATATACATACAGTGTCTCAAAATAAATGCAACCTATTAATATGATATTGATTTATTACAGAGACAAACGCGAATGCGGTCATTTGGAATATGTCCTGTAAAAATGCACCCTTTTAGCGAGAAACATCAAATCAATTTTCCAGAACATGCGATCTTTTTTAGAGTTTCTTGCTTCAGTAATATTATTATATTTGAGTTTTTCGTCTCAGTAATATTATCATGATAATATGTTGCATCTATTTAATGAGTTTGTCTTCAAATAAGTACTGACGCAAAATATTTTTTCTCTCTTTAACCAGGTATTGTGATCAAGGATTAATAGTTGTTATAGTATATCATTTTCAAATCTGAAACGAAAAAGAACACAACATTATTATAAGTAGAGTTATTAGCAATCACATGGGTCCCATATATATTGTGACACCCTATATATTTCTGACCCATTAGCCCAACGGTTAGATTGTTGACCCATGTTCCGAGAGACCTGAGATAGAATCCAAGTCGAGTCATATCAAAGACTCAAAAAAATGGTACTTGATGTGTCCTTGCTTAACACTCAGCCTTATAAGGTGCAGATCAAGGGTAAGTAGAGAAATCCAGGGAAAGGAGTAGCACCCTCCTCTATACTTCGGTGTATAAGCTATTGAAAAGGAAGCCTTCGGGTCGCCCTCTGTTAGATCAGTCAACTTATATATATATATATATATAAGACTCTCTGGAAAGCAAGATGACTCTTTGGAAAGACAGTGACTCTTCAAAAAGTTGGAGTGACATCCTGGAAAGACAGGAACTTAACAAACATGAATAGTATAACGAACGAAAAATGCTCTCAGGGCGTCTGTAGCGGGGAGGGAGAATATTTCACCCATCATATTTGCTCATACGGTAACGATCTGGATATGTACCCGGCTATAATGTGTGATTGCGACAGAGAATTTAACAGCTTGCGAGGGTTAAGAATCCACAAGGCATGCTGGTGCAAACAAAGTAATTCTCCGTCCGGAGAATGTAGATCGAATAATGGGCTTATGAATCAGGAATACTCCCACAGTGTTCAGGAGCCCATTGGTGAGCATCAGCGTCCTGGAGACATTCCTAGCAAGCCAAGAATTTAGTGACCCAAGGGCAATTTGATAGCTACCTGGACAAACTTAGACTAGGAGGTTTCTTTTTGCTCACCACCCATCTTAAGGGCCCCATTGATCAACAAATAACACCTTTCTGCAGAATTATATATGAGGTTTGTCTGGAGTGTTCTGGTGCAGTAACGCATAAAAAAGATAAAACTGAAGGCAAAAGAACCGAATAGACGATGGATACAGAAGGGATTTCTACATGAATTAAATGCACGCGGAACCACCATTCCCATGTGATTACGCAACATCAAGAAACGGTTTCTATGACATCAACGGCCGAAAGTAAACGCGTTTTTAAATCACAAACTGTACTAAAAATGAAGATGAACGAACGTCCAATGTAATCTCTGCTTTTAGATGGTCTGGTATATATATATATATATATTTCTTTTAAATACTCTGTCCGGTGGCAAAAGCTGCTAGGAAGCGCCAGGAGTGGCCGTACCACCTTGATCTAACGAAACTGTGTTATCACCCTGGTTAGTGGCTAATGAGGGCAGGGTATCACACGTGCTTTCACACGTTGTATGATAAATATATATATATATATATATATATATATATATATAATTAGTTAGCGAATAATTTATGGGTAGCTATTTCAAAATGAGCTAGAACTCATTTATTTACACAGTCAAATTGTTTTAGGTATTGTAATTTGACATTAGTAATTCTACTTATCATGTATTCGTATCTAATTTGATATTAATCATTTGTTTGCACACAGTTAAATAGTTTCAAGTATTGCTATTTAAAATTAGTAATTCTATTTATCTAGTATTCCTAATACGAACAACTTGCATAGATAACTAACAATAATAATCCCTGGTAAATTATTAAACAGTTCTATTTGACTCATTGATGCGACCCAAACAAGTTCTATCACTTTGGGTCAGAGCGAACCTGAGAGTAATTGTCATGAAGGAGTATTCCACACTCCCCAAAATTGAAGACTGGAGCCTCCGCTTTAAATGCAGTTTAATTTCATACAAGAACACTCAATGGTTACAAGTATAATTGTATAATAATTATCTTTAATATCAACCATTAGTTTGCACACAGTTTAGATGGTTTCAAATATTACTATCTCAGTGAAATTGAACCTCGGACCCCAACCTTTAATTAAGGTTGGGTACTTCTTTTTCACAAGAGCAATTAGAGGAAGAGGTTTGATTTCTGTGTTTAATGGCATATCAAACTTCGTAAATTTGATAAAATACAGTCTGGCCAATCAGGTGCTAGGGCTTGATATGACCAACCAATTGATCGGGTCGGTTTTCTCCGGTCGCCTATCTGGCCAAGTATATATTTATCAAACCCTCCGCACGGGCAGGATGTGACACAAGGTCTATTTTTAAGCAGAGTTTAACAGGTTTTTTAATTCAGAGTTTTCCTTATCTTAGTCTTATATCGGATTACAAGACGAAGATTTAGTGATCCTAAAATCTTCCTTCGAGATAAATTGTACATGATTAAGTATTAGTTTCATATTTCTGATGGTGTCGGCAGAATCATTTCTTTCATAATTGATATTCGTAATTTCTAATTTGAATGCCTTTTTTGCTATTATTGTTTTTACACTCGTAGCATTAATTGCATTGTCAACTACAGCTGTTTCATTTTACTTCTTGCTTGTTTTTCAAACCACTTTGAGATTTTTGTTTTTTTCGCAGACAACCCCTCAGAACTCCGAGACTGTTCAAAGTATTCTGGTTTATTTTAACAGTTCTATGATCTGAATGGTCTCGATTCTTCTTCTGCACTCTAATTCTCCTCTGGGGGAAGTCCCCGTTGTGTAATGGCAAACGTGTTGGACTGCTACATTGTAGTAAGCGTGTTCAAACTCCAGTCGTGCTATTACGTTCACTTTTGGACTGATACCCTTGGGAAAAGTATTACCTCTCTAATCCCCCTAGTTATGAGTTAAATAGTATCACTGCTATTTTTCATAAGGATGGCTTTGGCATTGAATAACACATGAATATTGATATGCCATCAAACAAAGAAAGCAAAGAAACAAATTCTCCCAGTTTCTTTCCCACGCTTGTGGAGACCGTTCCAAACGTTCCAACTATAACTGGTAAAGAAATTCACTTGAGTCATCATTCTACAGTATCAAGGAATTGAGACTAACGTGATTATACTCTACTGCATAAACTGACATTCCATTTCTATATCATTGCTGCATATGATTTTTTTTTTCTTTGACGATGATACTCTACTGCATCAACTGACATTCTATTTCCATATCATTGCTGTATATGTAGATTTTATCAGCTATTATGTCATTTTTCAGGAGATTTTCTTTATCATTCTTTATTGTTAAACTTGGTAGGAGAAAAACCACAAGCACACTCCACAAATGTTCCGACTTTCAAGTGCTGGCCAAAGTCACTTTTGCCAATTTCACTCAAGATCTAAAATGTCTCATTGACTCATTGTTACATAAATTTTGGACCAGGGTCTTGTATGCATGTTTACATCCTCATAAAAAATCACTTACGTTTTATCTATTTTTAATTTTTAGATAAAGAATTGGTCATCAAAAATCAAAATAAAATATTATCATTATGACGAGCTCTAACTTGTGCTTTCTTTTTTAACAGTCTGAGCGATTGAAAATCCATTATTATCAGATATCTTGCAAATTTTTTCACACCATCGTTAACTGATGGTCTTTCACTGGATTCTGATTGAAAGCAAGTCTCCTTAAGTCTGAAGGAATATTCTAGCCGATCTTAGTAATACTAAAATGTGGATAGTTGTAGCAAGTCCTCCGATTTCCAACTTTCCCAGTCACTGTTTCAAGCCTTCTGAGTTTACCAACTACAATTGGTATCACTGTCACTTTCATGTTCTATAACTTTTTTTTAGTTTACTGGTAAAATTCATGTATTTGTCTCTTTTTTGGTTTTCTTTAATTTTCACTCAGTGGTTTGCCAGGATAGCAAAGTCCACTATTAGGCAAGTTCTTTTTTTCGGTAATTATCACTAGGTCGGTTCTTCTAGTCGAGATTAGGGGATATTTTTGTATCTCAAAATCCGAGTGAATTTCGAGTCTCATTTTCCTGGACAGATTCTAATGTGTGCATGTACCATTTGATAGCATGTTACAATTTCAATTTCTTGCTCAATTCCCCGGGGATCACCTTTTCAACTCTGTTGTATGTAATCTTGTATTCCTTTTGAGCAAGTTTGCTACATTCGCTTATCATGTGGTTAATAGTTTCGTCTCTATAACCGCATAACCTACACTTTTGCGTCTTATCTATTTTCACTAGTTGATTCTTATGGCGACGTTTTGCGCTTCAATCAGAAGAGATTCAGTTTCTCTCGAAAAGTTTCCCCTTTTTAGACATGTCCAGATTTTCTTAATTGAGATTTCTTCAGTTTGTCGCTTGAAATATCCATACAGTTGTTTTCTTCCCATTTCTGTTTCCTAATTGTTATGTTGCTCTTTATATTATCTGTTCTCTTTCTAGTCACTGTAATTAGTTTTTCTTTGCTCTTTTTTTATGTTGTCATCGAATCTTCGTATCGATGTATCCACGCTATATGCAACGCTGGAGAGTCCTCTTCCCCCTTCTCTTCTTGGCATATATAGTCTGTCCATGTCCTCTCTCGGATTATTACCATCATAATTCTTCTCTTTTTAGAGCTTCTCACACCAGCGTTAGCTGATGGTTTTTCACTGGAGTCTGAGTAACTGCAAGTCTCATCCAGACTCCACGGCTCTTCTCAGTATTCAGGCTGATCTCAACAATGCACTAGTTTAGATGGTCTCAGCTCGTCTTCTTATTTCTTAGACTTCCATTCCCTATACCAAACCATTAATGACTGCATCGAACGCACCAATTACAATTGGTATCACCGTCAGTTTCGTGTTCCATGGATTTTCCTGTTCTCTAGCAAGATCTAGGTACTTATCTCTCTTTTTGCTTTCTTTCAGTTTTACCCTGTAGTCAGCCGGAACGTCAAAGTCCCCTATTCGGCAGGTTCTCTCTCTTTTATTTACATTTTTTTACTAGGCCTGGTCGTTTGGCCGAGATTGGAAGATCCACTTGTATCTCAAATTCTCAGAGAATTTTGTGCGTCCCAGTTACTAATACGGATAGCATATGCCATTTGTTCGTATGGTCAAATTTAGACTTCTTGCACAGTTCCCAGTGGATCTCTTTTCCTACCAAGTTGTGTCTAGTCTTATACTTTTTGCGCTAATTTACTGCATTCGCTTATTATGTGATTGATCGTTTCGTATCTGTCGCTACATAATCTACATTTGCTATTTTGTTGCGACTTGTCTGTTTTCAACCAAAGACTAACACAAAATTCCTATAAAAAGAACCGCAAGGCAACAAAGATCAAGAAATTAAGGAGGAAATTAAAACCTAAACAGACCGAAAACGGCAGCTCATTAATCAAATAACATTCAGGCCCCTCATATTCGGGACAAATTCCGAAGCTATTTAAATGTTAACCAGTTGCGATGGAGAAACTGCTGAAAAAACACCGATGCAGGCAGAGACATGATTAACCTCGGCCGTTTCACTTTAGCGAAATAGGTATGATGCCCAAAATAAACTCAAAACCCCCAATGAACTAAAGATATCGCTGACAATGCGTCCTATTACATCCTCGAGAAATATTTTGTAAGATCGTTGCATTTGTTGTTGTTGTTGTTGTTGTTCTAGAAAATGTGATGCATAAAATTGTCTGGGATTTTGAAGTACAGGCCACTAAACTTCGACCATATCTAATGTTAATTATCAAGAAAAAAAACCTTATCGTCTTGCAGATTTTGCCGTTTCAGCGAACTATTCAGTGAAAATAAAAGAAAGAAAAAAATAGACAAATCTAGATCTTGACAAAGAGGATAAAAGTCTGTAGAATATCAAGGTGATGTTGATAACAATTGTTGCTTGAGCACTTGGAACGGTCTCTAAAAGTTTGAAGAAAAGATTGTGTGAACTAAAGATCAGAAGAAGACTCGAGACCATCCAGAACTTTACACTGAAGTCGCCTAGAACATCATCATCACCTTCATGTCGTGCCACTAGCACGGATATCCCTGACCCTCTCTCGCCACCCCTCCCTATCATTCATCGCTTTTGGCAGGTCTTCAGGTCTACATCCCGTATCCTCACATACTTTTGCTTGGCCATATGCGGGGTCCATAAGGAGTACATCACTGATGAGTTCGTCCTTGCTTCTCCAGCAGTGTCCTGCGTGTCTGGCTCGTCTAACACTTAGAACACTTAGAAGTATTTCTGAAGACCTGAGAAGATATTAACTTCAGTGAAAAACCACCCGTCAAAACTAGTGATAAATACTCTAATAATGATAATTACTTATTCAGATTGTCATTTTACAACATCGATGAAAAGTTACTTTCACTGGAGAGACAGTGAATGCCATCACATTGTGAGAAGTCAACATTAAGAAAAGCTAGGATGCAAGTGACAAAGCTTGAAATATTATCATCTAAAATGTCTGTTTCCGTAGAAACAGATTACCCAACGCAGACAACAATTTCACCATATCACATAAATATGTTTTCCGAATTAAAAAAAAAGTATCGTCTTTTTAAGATCTAAATCTTGGACACCAATTGCCCAGAGTAAACAGGAAGAAATCTAACAAGTTAAATAAAGTCTAATCTCGTTCTGACAAATAAAGGTGGTCTATCAAGACTGGTTTTGTCAAAAGAAATTCGCAAATTAATTACAAATCTACTTATCTCTTTCAAAAGGAAATGGACACGGCGACACGAGTTCAAATCCTGGACGAGACTGATTGCATTTCACATAGCACTAATACCCTTGGGAAAGGTATGAATCCAATTATTCTCCCTCCAGCTATGGGTAAATAGTAGGACAGACTAGGTTCTTCAGCCTTGGTTAGGCCACTAGTCTAGGAGAAGGAAAACTCTGAATTCAAACCTGTTAAACTCCGCTTAAAAATTGACCTTGTGTCATATCCTACCCAAGCGGAGGGATTGGTAAATAGTATCCCTTTCAAAAGTGAATCTTTCGAAAGCCATATATAGACACACATGGTGTTTCCACACCTGGAAACAACACTGAAAGTCTTCAACTAACACTGGTTTATAACGACCTGTTGCATATTTTCAACAGCTACTAAATAGGAACCACAGATCTTAGCTTTGACTTTTGGAAAGAGGAAATAGTCAAAAGGAGTCAGAATAGGGGACACCCAGTAAATGGGAGTTAAGATATGCTAACTCTCATCTGCAAAAGGGTTAAGGGGATGTCCAAAGTATGACTACAAACTGAATCTGATGGTGAGGCTCCAGTTCTAGGTATGTGAGCAACTTTTTGATTGCCATTATTACCAGATACACTCTGATTCTACTGCACAAAAATGCAAAAATGAACCAACAATGAACGTTATTCCCTTACCCCTAGTCGTAAATAACCCTAGACTGGTTGATCATTATCCTATTTACCCAACCCCTCCGCTCGGGCAGGATATGACACAAGGTCAATTTTTAAGCGGAGTTTAACAGGTTTGAACTCAGAGTTTTCCTTCTCCTAGACTAGTTGCCTAACCAAGGCTGAAGAACCTAGTCTGTCCTACTATTTACCCATAGCTGGAGGGAGAATAATTGGATTCATACCTTTCCCAAGGGTATTAGTGCTATGTAAAATGCAATCAGGATCGCCCAGGATTTGAACTCGTGTCGCCGTGTTCATTTCTTACGACGATAACAATTACACCACGTGATCATTATGAAATTCATTTGGAGACGCTTGTAGTAATGGTTATTGTCTTAAGAAACGGGCACGGTGACCCGTGGACGAGGTTTTTTTGCATTTCATATCGCGCCAATATACAAAGGGAAAGGTATACATTCAACTATATCCCTCCAGATATTGATAAGTAATAGGGCAGGTTGGGATCCGCTTAAAAAATTGACCTTTTGTTGAGTTCAGCTTGTGTGGAGGTGGGGGTAAATATGTAATAGAGTTCGCCTTCCAGTCTATTGGACATCCAAAAGTCGTCCTGAAAAACCTTTGTTCAGTATAGAACTTGATCTCCATAAGCCTGTATTAACTTATTAATAGTTTCTATCGCATGGTCCTGAATTTTGATACAGAATTTTATCTTGATTTTTATTTTTGATACTCACTTAACCAAACACACTTGTAATAATCCAAAACTTCTCAGCTGAACATGAATTCTAAGAGGAAAACATGAACTGAATGCTTTTAAATGTGTTCAATGTCAACATAGATCAGCTGGTTTCAGATCAGAGTTTTCAAACTTTAAAAAATCAGTCTCATTATATTCTAGATCGAAATAAGAATCAGACTTCAATTGTCGTGAAGTAGATGTAAGAAATCTAACAAGTCAAATAGAGTCTAAACTCACTCATAAACAGTTTTGACTTATCTAAAGAAAACCAACTGATATTATAAAATCTTCAAGTATTGCTTTGATATCAGATTTCAAAGATGTTCTCCAGTCAATTTGGTGTCTCAAAAGTTTTGACGGACAGACTGTTAAAGTTGAGCGTGGAATCACAATGGAAAGAAATTTACGCCCTTCCCATCTCCAGATAACAAGCAGAAATATTATCGACGTAAACATCTCTATCTTCTTATGCGGTCCCTTGAGAAGTGCAGATTTTACAAGTTTATAAGTGCACTAACAACCGCAGTTAAGTGGTAAATAAGATTTTTCAAAAGTGTGCATATTTTGTCAATCTTGACTCATATTGTCCTTCATCTTCTAAATTATCTAAATTATCATCGCTTTTTATCTAAACTCATTTGAATATCACTTCTACAATAGCAAGGAATAGTGCACACCGCAAACAAGAATAAAGAAGAAGCACTTAATGAGATTCGAACTCACATATTCTTTATCTGGCTAACCTCCATTCCTACTGATGAGACAGAAGGAGACGTGATTTCGAGTTTCACCAGACAGGACTTGACACAAGGTCAATGACCCGAGTCTCACCAGGAGCTTATCCTTTATCCTTGTTAACTCGCTGTCGTACAAGTGACCACTCGAGCAAGTTATAAGAAAGCAACTCATAAGCCTTGTAAAAATGATAGAATTCGCACTCCTAGAGGATGTTTATCTCAGTTTTTTATCAGTAAATAAACTAATAACAAATTTGACGCAAAACATTTTTCTTTAATAGATGGACATTTTGGCTTCATAAAATATGCCTGAAACAAAGTAGATTAATCTATTTAAATTAATGACATTTTTTCAAATCATTCAGAAGAAAATATGGACCAACCCATTGATGAGGGAAAATTATGGAATAATCTTGTAATTTGTATCTCTAACATAAATATCAACAGAAGCTTAGATACGCAAATCGATCGAGTGTTTAAAGACATTTTTGTAGACCTCGACAAGTAGCTATGCATACTTGATTAAAAGAAAACATGGATCCAGCGAACGAACTGTCAATTGAAACAATAGAAAGGATCGTGAAATTCATTTAATAAGGCAATCTACTTTGGGGTATAGCGAAAAATGTTGTGTCTAAAATTTAGGGCAAATATAAAAGAAATGTATGGAGAGTGAGTTACCATAAAAAGCATTTTATAATAACTAATTTCCCACCTACATTTCGGAAGATGAAGAATAATACGAGTCAGAATTATTTATAAGAATGGTTTAATAATATTTCATCTAACTTTTTTTATGAAATATTTTCAATTACTATTATTCACTTTAAAACAACTGTTTTTCTTTTTTTTTTTCTTTTTTTTTGGGGGGGGGTCTATCTATTTTGTTTTGTTTTATTGGTTATTTCGTTGTTTTATTTTGTTTTGTTTTTTTATAAGATGTAAAACTGGAAGCTATCGAAAATGGGGTACACTACATGGACGCTAACAAAATGGCTGGAGAAGAAGCTAGACGGCAGTTACACAAGAATGCTGCGAGCACTCTTGAACAAGTCCTGACGGCAACACCCCACAAGACACCAATTGTACGGCCACCTGCCTCCTATCACGAAAACTATTCACGTTAGACGAACCAGACATGCAGGACACTGCTGGAGAACCAGGGACGAACTCATAAGAGATGTACTCTTATGGACCCCCACACATGGCCGTGCAAAAGCAGGACGACCAGCACGAACATACATTCAGCAGCTATGTGAGGATACAGGATGTTGTCCTGAAGACCTGCCTAGGGAGATGAACGATAGGGAGGAGTGGCGAGAGAGGGTCAGGGATATCCGTGCTACCAGCGCGACATGATGATGATGATGATGATGATGATGATGAAAGAATATATTTACCTAACCCCTCCGCCTCGGACTGGATATAATACAAGGTGAATTTTTTAAGCACAGTAAAGCTGTTTTAAATTCAGAGTTTTCCTTCTCCTAGATTGGTTGTCTTACGAAAATTGAATAACCCAATCTACCTGGCTATTTATCCACAGCTGGGAGGAGAACCGATGAATTCATGCCTTTCCCAAGGGCATTAACACGAAGTGAAGCGCAAACAACCTCATCAAAGATTTGAACTATGGTTACCAATTCCATTTCCTATGACGATAGAAATTACGTTAAGTGCGCCTTCAGGATAGAAAAGGATATTTTTTCAATGTTTATTCGTCCTCTTTGCCTTAAAGTTGTCTAATGAACGACATTAAATCGTTAAATTAGAAATATATAAATGATAAATCAAGAAGCTATTTGCAATTTTCAAGTCTCTAACGTTGACTGTCGTGTACAGAAATACCTTTAGATTGTAATACCTGAACTGAATGAATGTGAATGCACTCAGAAATCCATAGATGTGTATATTGCTTCTTTTCTCGTTAGTAAGTTTTAGCAGTTTAAATACATTAAGGTAAATACTATTACTTCAGTGATACATGTTCGTGTTAAAGTCACTAATCCGTTTGCAGATATAAAAGATTTAAATGATATAGCCTACGAAATACTCAGAATATTTAACGTAAACTAAATGCACTTAATTACTCTTGATCTGAACAATAAAAAAGACTATGTTTCAGGTACAAACTAAAATAAAACAATCAGGTAAAAAAAAAGTGAATATCTGGAAATTAACTAAGTTAAAACTTAACAAATCTAATGGGAGAAAAAATTATTCTTTGAATATATATCACTAGATGCAATTGAAAGCAGCATGGAGGATGTGAAGTAAGGCGGATGAATCCAATGATGGGACAACGGCGAACCTCACCAGATGCTGGGCGGAAGAACTTCAAAGGTCAACGGCCAGAGTCAAATAGTTCAGTCGGGAAACTACTGCTACTCATCTATAAGAGCGGCGTCTTTTGATGAGAGAAAAAAAAATGGTAACGAAAGACTACGTTGATTCTAAATCAAAACATTTGTCCAAACCACATCGCCCTTGAGCGGAAAACTGAGTTTGTAACTCTGGCCCCAGTGTTCGAAAAATCAGCTACATAGCTCAAACTCCAATCAAACTCCAATACAAAATTACTCAAATGCAAAATAAAGTATATATAGCGGCATTTAACTTTCGGAATTTAAATTGTATAGGCCAGTCACATGAGCTAACAGTGTATGCAGCAGAACACTGCATAGAGGTAGTACGCATGCAATAACATAGATACTACAATGTGGAACGATAAAATTGTCGCCCTAGAAAAGACGACAAGATTCCATTTCCGTTTAATGAAAACCGGTTTGCTTTTTAAGTTGCAGACCATCTCCGAGTTGGCCAGTTGTATACAAATCCCAAGAGCGATAGGAACCTTCTATCATGTCTGAAAGTGACACAATGTTCAACGAGCGATATCGGAGATGCGCCGCTGTACAACTCATGCTCTCTACTGATTCAAGTTATGACAACAGGACTATTGCTAGCACCCTCAGAATGCAAATCCGGACGGTTCAACGTGCCCAGGTTGATGAAAACAAAGTTTCCGGCTACGGTTATGGTCTGTGGTGTGGTTACAAGAGAGGGCCACAACATGCCACCTCACATCTTTGAAGTCGGTTTGAAAGTCAACTCCAAAGTGTACCTGGATGTGCTGAAAAGTGTGGTGATCCCTGGTGCAATCAGGTGGCCGGTGGCAGACCCTGAGTGTGGCAGCAGGACTCGGCGTCGGCCCACATGTCCAAAGAGACCCAGGCTTGGCTTCAGAAGGAGTGCTACGACTTTGTACCCTTCTCTCACTGGTCCCCCTCCTCCCCCGACATGAACCCGATGGACTACTTCGTTTGGTCATACGTCGAGAACATCACCAACATGACCTCCCACAACACCAAAACCTGCCTGGTCGCCGCCATCCGCCGAGTATTCGCTGAGCTCCAGCCGGCGCTTGTGGAAAAGGCATGCTCCTAGTTCCGGATCCGTATCGAGGCTGAAGACGGCTACATTGAATAGATGTCAGCTCTGGAACATAATCAAGTTACCTGCATTGATTTTTTCAATAAAAGTTTTAAAATAAAGCTGTAGTGTTGTTTTCTTTAGGACGACAATTTTATCGTTTCACTCTGTACAATAGTGAACTTGTCAACGCCGTCATATTAGGAGTACGAATGCTTCTTAGTCCTCGTTCCCATAAATCACTAAATAACATCGAGAAAATGCAACCGAGAATGATGTGTGCTTCATTTAACGACAATCCATGTACAATAATTATATCCTGCTACAGCCCCTTCAATGCCACGAATAAAGCGGACATCATCACCTTCTGCAACAAGCTATCTTCCCTTGTTCGTAGAATTCCCAAACACAACGAATTAATCATCAGAGGAGACATGATCGCTCAAATAGGCAAATACAAAACTAAGAAATTCTGCTTACACAACTCGTTAAACCGAAATAGGGAATATCTAACAGACTTCTCACTCCAAAATAGACTAACATACCTTTATAAAAAAAAAAGGAAGAGAAAATTATGGACCTGCACCAACCTAAATAATGCTAAAGCACAGTGTTGTATTGTGGCTTGTACTACGTAACTTCCAGTATCGCGGAGGTATAAAAGATGTCGTGTTTCTTAAGCATAAAAGTTTTGCAAGATCTCAGTCAGTAGTAAGACCAACTTTGGACGTAATACCCACAAAGTGAGACTTATGATATTTGTTGGACTGTACCACTGCAGTTAATAAATAATGAACTCTTTATTTCACTGTGTATCTCTTCATTACCACGATACAACAAACAGATTATATCCTTATAAACAAGAAGTGGATGAATAACGCTCTGAACTGTTAGGCGTACTCCTCTTTTGAAGGAATATATTTTGATGACAAAATTGTCACGGCAAAGATAAGACTGAGTCAACGCAGAAACAAGGTAAAAAGGGTGAAAAACATGAAATACGACTGGTCCACACTTACCCATAGAGATATTAGCAATAAGTATACGATAACTGTAAGAAACAAATTCGATGCTCTTCAGGAGATATCCTAAACATAATCAGAATGAAGGATTTGAAAACTTTGTCAATGCTCACATGGAAGCAGCAGCAGAATGTGTGTACCGACCAAACCATAAACCAAACATAGAGTTCCATTGTGACGATGCCTTTGCCCTTGTCAAATACGAGGGAGACTCTGCCTTCAATTTGTTGAATTTCCGCCTGTTGGAAATATCTTGGAATAACACGTAATAATCCACAATCCACCCACGTTGTGTTTTAAGATCCGGACAACGAATCAAACGCTGATTAGAGTCGTCTTTTAGCAAGAAGACGAATATCACCGCACAATTAAGTAAGAAAAAATCTGTGCCTAGAAATAGAGAATAACACAGCTTTATAACATTGCAATATTCAGTATATATATATCTATATATATATATGTATGTATATAAGAAATGTCGTTCAACAGCTTTTACATTCAAAGTTCTTACATAGGTGGCAAATTCTCTTAGAGACCGTCAGTTATTCGTCTAAGGTTTTTCATTATTTATCTTCTCTACACAGGCAGTTTGGTACAAGATTGTTTTACAGTGGTTTGTTTTTCTTCATAGCGTCGTATTTGGACGGCTCTCTTTCTCTACTCAGGTAGCTTGGTACAAGGTCAATAAAGCTCAGAGCTTCAGGGAAGCTTCCTGCAAACTATAATTTCTACAATTGGACAAAACCTGTGAATTTACATATATCCTTCACTGTGTTAGGACCGGTGTGTGTGTGTGTGGCTTCAAAGTACTAACGGCCTTCAGCTAAATTCCACACTGAATTCTACTGTTAAATTTAGCAAGCAAAATTGCTATGAACTCATATCAATAAACTTGAAATTTTAACACTTTGTTTTCATAATTCTCTTTATTACCGAAATAATTCGGCCATTATGACAGTTTGCCTTTTAACCAAAGGAAGAGTAGATTCTTTTTTCATAAAAATTTCTATGATAAAATAAACAAAACTCAATTTTTTTTTCAACACTACCCGTTGAAAATCCATGACACATTCGAAATGTATTTCTCTATTTATTTAAAATCCAGATCAATTTCTATTTTTTCTGAGTAATAAGCTCCTTCTGAGTGGTCTCAGCCCACCCCCACAGAGTCACACCATGAAAAATACTAGCAGTTAGAAAAAAACGAAATAAAGTGAAAAATAAAATACCCTTACGTAATAAAAGAAAGCCAACAAATGCCAACGCGCAGAAACTTAAGAAAGCACAAAGAGAACAAACCAAAAAGAACGAGCAGAATACATTCAAAGTCAAATCAATAAAATAAGAAAGTTGGTAGAAGATAGACAATAATGAATAGCGTGGCAGACAGTAAAAAAAAGTGAGCAAAAGTAAAGCACCTCGAGTACAAAACTAAAAGCTGCTAACCAAGAACAAAAAAAAACAGATGTGGTAACAACATTTCAAGAATCTCCATGGAGACTTCCCTAAAGTCCCAAATAAACCAATCACAAAAATATCAATTGCCAACTAAACATCAAACTAGATCTTTACTCAAGAAGAACTCCATGACGTACTTAGAAAAATTAAAAACAGAAAAGCTGCAGTCCTCGACGAAATACCTCCAGAAGTATGGAAGACAAGGAAATTTGACGACTTACTACTTAGATTTTGCAACGTTCTATATCGACAGAATACAATAGAGAGATGTACAAATGTCTGCATCCTCCCTTTCCCTAAGAATGGTGACCTCGGAATCAACTAGAACTACAGAGGCACAACTCTTACTTCTTTAGCGGCTAAGATTTATAAGGCTCTGCTTTGCAATCACATCAAACCTGAAATTGAGAAAGTTAAGAAAAATCAGAATCGTTTTCGGAGAAAACGATCCACAACATCACAGATTCGAACAATCCTTCGAATAATCGAAGGATTTCGTGCCAAAAATATCGAGGCAACACTATTAGCTGTAGATTTCTCCAAGGCATTTGATTCCATACGCTGGGGAAAGATGAGCAAATGCTTCTAGCTAATGGTTTCTCCAAAGAAACTGTTACAGATATAATGATGTTCTATAGAAAAACGAAAGTTAGTGTACACTCACCGGATAGAGATACGGACTTCTTCGACCTTGTTACTGGAGCTCTACAAGGATATACATTAGCACCCTATCTGTGTATCATCTGACAAGACTATGTACTTCAAACGTCGATAGATATGATAAAAGAAAATGGTTTAACACTAAAAAAGGCTAGAAACAGGTGATATCGCCCAGAAACAATAACTGCCGCTGACTATGCAGATGACAGTTCTCCTTGGAAATGCACCTGCCCAAGCCGAATCCCTGGAGCATACAGCAGGAGACTTTGGTCTCTGGCTGAACGCAAACAAAACAGAATACATGTGTTTTAATCGAGAAAGAGTCATATCCACTCTAAATGGCAGTCCTCTGAAATTAGAAAAAAAGTTCACATGCCTCAACAGCAGCATCTCATCTACTGAAAGTAATGTCAATATTCGCCTTGTGAAGTCGTGAACTGCTATCGATTGGCTATCGATCATATGGAAGTCTGATCTATCCGATAAAATAAAACGGGATTTCTTCCTTGCAGCGGTTGTGTCAATACTATTTCATGGATGAACCCCATAGACGCTGACAAAACGCCAGGAGAAAAAGCTAGATGAGAATTTCAGCACGAGTATACTGCGAGTTATAGTGAACAAATTTTCGGAACAACACCCCACCAAACAATAGCTGTACGACCACCGATCTCCCATCACTAAAAACATTCAAGTAAGACGAACAAGACATGCGGGACACTACTCATAAGTGACGTTCTCCAATGGATCCCTACATATGCACGGGCTAGACCGGGTCGACCAGCAAGAACGTGCCTACAGCAGCTCTGCGCAGACACATGATGCTGTTTAGAGGATCTGCCAGGAGCGATGGACAATTGGGACGTATGGGAGGGTTAACGTAGCGTAATGGTTGAAGTATTGCACTTCGGCCCCGATGTAAGCAAATTCAAACTCCAGCTACGCTAACACGTTTGGACTAATACTCTTGGTTAAATTGAACCATTGCTATTTTTCAGCAAGGATGGCTTTGGTATTAAATAACCAATGAAAGTTTATATGCCATTGAACAAAGAAACCTTTCAAACTTTCAACTATAAAAAAATCAAGCCGGCAACGTACGGCACTTGATTTGGCCAGAATGGAGAAAGGAGAAATAATCCCTGACAGTGCAGCACCAAAAAGTGACTTCCTCCTTTTGTCAAACTATTTGACTCATCAGTACAAATTCGGGGACCGAACTATCAAGGTAGGAAAAATTAGCCCGCAGATTGGTTTCGTCACTCGCTTCTTGAATGAAGCTTCCCAAGAAATGAAAATAAATGAAAGTCGACTACTGAAGTTCTACCAAGAAAATTCGACTGAAAGAAAATTCAACTGGAAGAAAATTCAACCGAGAACTTTGCAGAAAAGAACCTTAAAGAAAACTCGAAATTTGATGAACTTTTAAACTTATCGATACAAAAAAAAAAAAGAAAAGAAAAATACTTAAATTTGAAGAACTTTGTTTCCCGGACTCTCTCTCTCTCTCTCTCTCTCTCTCTCTCTCTCTCAGATACGTCTCCCGCAAATTGTACTAAAAATTTGCGACACTTTATATTTTCTATCCCTTTCTTTCTCATTTCTTTGTATAAAATTCCCTTTTAAAAAAAGCTTTATTGTCTGTGTTAACTTTTCGAACCAATATCGGAACTAGAAAGCTGCGAAACTTACTGTTTAAATTTACTGTTTAAACTCACCGTTTAAATTTACTATTTGAATTACCGTTAATGGCACATTAAAGCCCCTTAAAAACATTTCCTAGTTAAATACTAAACTTGGCTTAAGTGTCACTCACATTCCGACAAATTTTATCCTCTCTTCCTAAATTTTTTTACAGCTTTATCACTTTCTCTGTTTATTCTAGTTCAATATATTTTGTTATATAGATATAAT
>OY757910.1:95667500-95727500 GCA_963585895.1 Sepioteuthis lessoniana | reverse complement strand
GAGCACTCCGGTAACCATTAAGCTTATATGTGAGTAAAGTACAATTGGCGACCTTAGTCAAGAGTGATCAAAAAGCTCCTTTTCAGTAACTACTAATCCTGGATTGTTCCACTTTACCCTTGATCCTTACCTTATAATTCTGATTGTTAAGCAAGGCAGCATCAAGTACCATTTTTGAGTCTTTTGTATGACTCGACCAGTGATTGAACCCCGGTCTCCCGGACCATTGGCGAACACTCTATTTATTAGGCCAATGGCCTAGTAAAAAAAAGGAAAATAGTATATATATATACACACACATATATATATATATATATATATATATATAATTCGTTTGCTTACGCTGAAGTTGCCGATGGCTCTGCAGTAACATGTCCGACTGGCGTAAAGTCAGTTGGGTTTCGATCTCGGCTGGAAGAATATCGCATGTCAAGCTACACTGATGAGTTGTAATACAGCTATACAGTCTGTGGATGACAATATCTATAACTGTTGGTATGTGAATAGCATAGGCGAGAAACTGACAGTCGCTAAGTTCCGTTGATTCAATGTCTACACTATCCTAACATAGTTTTACAGTGGCCTACGAAAGGTTTTAGCCAAGAGAAATAAACTACATCTAATTTCAAAGTTTAATTATGTAATACAGTCTCAACATAAACAATATTAGAAACAAGTATGTAGTAAGTCCTCTATTTACAAGTTTCAGTGCGTGTATTCGATTTTTCGTGGATAAGATCTAAGTTATCAACCATGTCAGATTCATATTTTGCCAATTTTGTCTTAAGGGTTGCCACTTGCGTGATGTTGGTCGCACGCTCTCGGAGTTTTCGGTCAAGATGCTCCCAAATACGCTGTATTGATTCATTTCAGGACTTTGGGCTACTCATGGCAGTGACTTCATTCCTTTGCGATTCCTTCCGAACCTTTGCTACTTTGCGCGTATGACATGGCGTTCCATCTTCTTGAAAAAGGTAGACATTCTTGTCAATCTGATTGGTTTCAAACAGTGGGAGTATTCCTTTCTCTAATATTTGACAGAATTTTGGACCCATTCAACCGCTCATTAACAAGAATCTGTTGGAGGTGCCCATGGTATAATGGTTATCGCTGTAGGAAATGGACACGGCAACTCGAGTTCAAACCCTGGACGAGAATGATTGTATTTCACATAGCACTAATACTCTTGGGAAAGGTATGAATCCAATTATTCTCCCTCCGGCTATGGTTAAATAGTAGGACAGACTGGGTTCTTCAGCCTTGGTGAAGCAACTAGTCTAGGAGAAGGAAAACTCTGAATTCAAACCTGTTAAAGTCCGCTTAAAAATTGACCTTGTGTCATATCCTGCCCGAGTGGAGGGGTTGGTAAATAGGATTAACAAGAATCTATTAAGATTTAGCGCCCCACACCATTACTCCAATTCCTCCATGTTTCAGTTTTCCAAGTCTCATTCTGATTTCTCCAAACATAAACCTGTCTCGAATTCGAATATTGGCAGAATTTACTTTCATGTAATTGCCAAAATTCTTTATCTTTTCTCTCGAATTCTCTCGCCCAGTCCATATGCTTCTTCCTGTAAACTTCGAAAATCAAGGGCTTTTTTTTTTTGCAACTCTTCTTTGATACCCTAGCTCTTTCAGAGTCTTTCTCGCTGCAATAGCAACATTTCAATGCTGTTGGTGACATCTTTGACGAACTGACGACGGTTTCTGATTACTTCCCTCTTCAGTACCCTTTTCGTTAGCTCAGACACGATGCTTGGTCTTCCTGAACGTGGTTCCACGAGACAACGACCTTCTTCATTAGATTTCTTGACGATATTGTTAATCGTTTAATGATCAACTTGGAAAAAAACAATTTCTCAATTTGACTTGCACAACTGATGCCATCTTATTATTTACCCTCGTTGAAATTTACTAATTTCCAAACTTCCGAGAACATTCCTTACAAAATATAAGTCAACTATCGTTCATAGATTAGAGTAGCTAGATACTAACATATCATTGTCTGAAATAAGAAAAAAGAAGAAACGTTATTACATGAGCCAAAATTGCAGTAATCTAGGGTGGCGAAAAACTTATCTTAACCCACTGTATATACTCTATCCTATATATGTATATATATACTCTCTATCTATCTGAGCACGCTTTATTTATAGATATAGCAAAATATGTTACATATATATATATATATATGTGTGTGTGTGTGTGTGTGTGTGGGTGTGTGTGTGTGTGTGTGTGTGCTTTATAATCGTTTTTGTTTTAGCTTTTTCCTTTTTTTTCTCTTTTGTTTGTTTGTTTGTTTTTCAAAAAAATTCATCTGATGCAATACAACTAAAAATATCTTTAATTTAATTATCCAAAACTAAACGCTTCTAGTGCTATCTAACGATAAAATCAAAGCAACATTTTGGCAACCTAATATAACTGTTCAATTCAATGACACAAACGCACTTGAAAAAAAATTCAGAGTTGTAGTCCTTAGCCGGGGTCCATTGCAACAGACACACAGCTTTCCGATCGATATCAACACGAATGCAATGGCGAACATTATCCACAAGAACGGATCATGTGACCAAGCTGAATGCGATGAGGACGAAGATGGAGGGGAAACAGCACCATTTGTCACCGATAATGTCCGATTCAAGATACAAGCACAGACTTGATGAACGAGAACAGTCGGCGGAATGTGCAAGCGTACTACCGGTCCAGTATATTTGTATTTAAAATGTAAGAGTGAATAGTGACATATATGTGTAAACGCTGGCAAGAGTAAGATTTTGTATATGAAGGAGGGGAAGTTTCAAGGGCGTGTCTTCATGTGTATGAGTACAAACGTTGGTGCGCGTATACAACACAGATAAGGATTCATGTTTTTATATTTGCCTGAATTTAAGCGTACTGTTTACACATGATTCTAACTGCGTAGGTATATATATATATATATATATATATATATGATCGTAACTGCGTTGGTATATATATATATATATATATATGTACTAGTAGAAATACCCATCGTTGACTGGGTTCAGAAAGAGCATTTAAAAATTGTATTCTAATTTATGAAAGTTAATGCTTCGATATTACTGAATGTTTTGGAGCGGAATATCTACAAGCTTATAGCTAGGCTTCAGTCATAATATAGTCTAATATACTATTGAATTCAATACTTGTTTGTCCTAATAAGAATATTGTTAACAATTACGTATATTAGAAATCTATATCCATTCTTGTAACTCAAAAGAAAAGAATGCTAGTTTTATGAAAAAGACGTGCTTCCTTTATACCAGATATAATCTTCTTATTCTTTATCTCAATATTTGGGTTTATAAATTGAAACAGCTTCAGCTTTTGCATGAAATATGCAAGTAAATAAAAGATTAAGGAACATTATAAAGATATACATATTGCAATGTTTATTCAAGAATCATGACAAACATAAACAATTAAAGATATATCATAGTGATGTAACTTCATTATAACTATTTATGGTAATCAACAAATGAAGTATGATACTGGCAAACTTCATATCACGGACATGGCGGCATAAAGATATAAATATTTTTTAATTCACTAGGTAAAACAATTAGAAAAGAAAGTAAAGCAATTAGAAAAGAAAATGAGAAATACCTAAAACTCTGAAGCATAGTGATTTATCAAATCAGTTAACAATTGAAATATGTGATTCAGCATTTTTCCCAGTTGCCAATAATCAAAACGGTATACACTCCCAGATAAAGATCCTGAATTCCAGTAAATAACAGCAATATGATTTTAATGAAATTAAAATCAGGTGTATGTGAATTTTCCCATGGGGCGTTTGCTCCCTTTAAGCCCACAAATCGAACTTAAAAGTAAATTTCATGTTGTTCATTGTCTTTCTACCAAAATTTCACGTAAGAATAAATAATTTGCTTTTATGTATCTTCTATTCCCTTTCGTCAGATAGATGTACAGACACACACATACAGGCGTTGAACTTTATTATATATATATATATATATATATATATATATATATATATATATATATATATATATACACGGTGGCTTGCTTAGTGTAATTGTTAAAGTCGTAGGAAATTAAATCAGTGACCCGATTTCAAGTCCTGGACGAGGCTGCTTGCTTTTCCCTTCGAGCTAGTTTCCTTTGGAAAGTCATCAATCGAGCTGTTCTCCACCCTAGCTGGGTTCCTTAGCTTGGTAATGCAACTAGTCAGGGAAAATGAAAAAAAAATTTCTTATTTAAACCCGCTTCGTTTAGCCTAATGATTGACTTTGCATGACATCCTGCCCGTGGCCAATATGTTGGGTAAATACGTGCGATCGTATGAGTTCTGTAGACGCAAAAACTCTCATGCCGATTTTTACCACATTTACCATACATACGCGGGTGCCTTCAGAGGGTTTTCTGGGGGGAAAATTGATACTTACGCCTTGAAGAATATGAAAGGAAAGAATCCACACTGCCATATTGGAAGTTAAGGGAGATTGATATTAAATTTTGATTACAGAATTATATAAGTTTCCTTATCTTTTTTAATATTAGTTTTACATTCTTTGACACTTGATAAAAAAAAGACTTCCCCAAACCTGCATGAATTTTGATTCTATTGTCACGATTCTTTATATCATTATTTGGATGAAAAATTGAAAAAAATCCCAAATATATTTTCTTTGAAGAAACGATATAAGGAAAAGTGTAAAATTACACGTGAAAAACGAAAAATAAAAAGGTCGCTTAAAAAACACCTCTAGTTTATGATAAGCTAGTTCCTCCACGGGAAAGAGTATCGTGAATATAGGCACGTGCGGTCGCAAACTACTTCCACTTCTTGTATGCATATACTTTTCTTCATTTGCTAAGATAAATATATATATATATATATATATATATATATATATATATATATGATGGGATGTGTGTGTGTGTGTGTGTGTGTGTGTGTGTGTGTGTGTGTGTGTGTGTGTGTGTGTGTTATATGGAAACGACACAGGAAAACAAATCAAGGCGACATTTAAAAAGAATATATGTGTGTTTGTGTGTGTGTGTGAGAGAGAGAGAGGGGAGTCATTCAATAAATAAGATGAAATTTGCCTTACGGGTTAGTTGCACATTTTTCAAGGAAATCAATAATCATGGGTTCTTTTCATGTCCCAGAAAATTGTCAGCATGACCTTCTTTACTGGCCAGTATGCCTTGAAACTTTTCTTTATCGGAGATACAGTGTGCTTTCACTTCAAGGACTGTTTTTTCGACTCAAGCTCGGAATAGCAAACCAATATTTAGCCCATTCATAAACTCTTTTTTTTTACTAAAACCTGCTTCTCTATACACATTCCACAGTCTTCTGTAAATTTCACATGGTTTGCCCTTTTCAATCACCGAAAACCTGATGACAGACCTCTGTTCAAGCTTGAAGCGCTGTTTGATTTGCCGTCATTTTGAAAAATCTCAAAACAAATGTTTGCGAGATTAAGATAATTTTTTGCTTTTGACCAATTTCAAACAATACAGGGTTTACATTCATAGGGTAAAAAATCTGAAAAGAAGTTTTTCTGGTTATTAAAAACAAAATTCCCGTTTTTTATCAAATGATCCTCGTACACACATATATATATATATAGACAGACAGATAAACAGACATATATAGTCAGACTACATAATAACCCTGGAGACCTAGGTTTAATCCCAAGTCGAGTCATACCAAAGACTCAAAAAGTGCTACTTGATGCCACCTTGCTTAAGACTCAGCATTATAAGGTAAGGATCAAGAGTAAAGTGGAGCAATCCAGGGAAAGGAGTAGCGCCCTCCCCTACACTTTGTATTGAAAAGGGAGCCTTCGGGTCACCATCGACTACGCTCGCCAATTTTACATACAACTTTACAACTTTACAGACTATATATAGTGAGACTATATATATATATATATATATATATATATATATATAATACAAGTATTTGCTGTCACTAAATCTCTTTGTGGATTTGTGGTGAACCAAGTGCAATATAATATGGAGAGTGCTCAATATCAAGGAAAATAAATTTCATATAGCTCATTGATATGTACCTTCACATACACATGCACTATATACTACTCACACATACACACACAACAATACACAACTATAACCTATACAAACACACACACATACGCACACACGCACACGCACACACACACATGCATACACACACACTCACACACACACTTACAATGACACGTAAAGATTCCTACACAATCCCAACGGTTTTTTTTTTTTTACTGTATTTTTCGATTTTCTATTCATTTCAATTTGTTAAGTGCCTGATAATTGTTGTTTTGTAAAAACTCCGATACTTCAGATATATATATATATATATATATATATATATATATATATATATATATATATATATATATATATATATATATATAAAGTGTCGGTCTGCGCCGCAGAAGTAGTTAAGACTTAGTTTAGTATTTGTTTTATAATTGATCTGTTAAAAACGATAATTATGACTAAAAAAAATAAACTCAGATAAGAGAAAGTAGGATTTTATATTATCTAATGAAGTATGAATTTTGTGAATTTTTTTTCATTTTGTTTTGTAGAGAAATGGGTTTTTTTTAAGTCAGTGATTTCTAAAAGATTGATAAACTTAGATTATTCATATTTCTGTCGGTATTGTTAGTCTTCTCAAAGAAATAATTCTGTGTAAGTCCAAACTAAGCTATAATTCTATGTACACATTTTACATGTACAGCTAATTACTAATGTTGAATTAAATGCGAACAATTATTTTGATAAAAGAATTCGTTTTTTTATTTTTGAAATTTAAATTCTGTGCATATGATTATGTCTTGCTGCAGGATGGATTTCGCTAGGATTTTTTTTTTTTTTTGGTTGGGGAATACTGTAGTTTGCAATCATAAGTAAATATTTAATGTCCCATTGCAGTTTTAATCGAACTTTTTTGCTTATAAACATTTGTTTACTTAGAGGTATATTATATAAATTACTGCTATCTGAGTGTCTTCGTGGTGTAATGGTTAAAGCGATGGACTGCAGAATCGTAGTAAGTGAGTTTGAACTCCAGTCGCGCTATTACGTTTACTTTCGGACAAATACTCTTGGGTAAGGTATGAACCCCCTTATCCTCCCAGCTATGGGTTAAATAGTACCATTACTGTTATTCTCGGAGAATGGCTTTGGCATTAAGTTACCCATAAATGTTTATACGTCATTAAACAAAGAAACCAATTCCTAATAACTTGCACACAGTTATATGATATAAAGTATACCTATCTAATGCAAATAATTTGCACACTTCAATATGATATCAAATTAGCTTATCTAATACAAATACTGTGCACACAATTGTATGATATCAAGTATTCCTATATAATAATCTATACATTATTATATAGTTTAAAGTAATTGTTTCTCTTCAATAATAATCACTTATTTTCACACAGTTATGTGGTTTCAGGTATTCCTATCTAATACCAACAATTTTCTCACAACTTTGTTGTTCTAAGTAACTCAGGATAATCTCTAGGAAATAACTAAAGTTCCTTAAATAATTTGCAACTAATTATATGCTATCGAGTATCTCTATTACAAATAATTTTCAAACAGGTCTATTTGCCCATAGAAGAGGCCCTAACAAGTTCTAACGCTTCGGGTTCGAGTTTATTTGGGAGTAATTAGCAACGGAAGGCTACTCCACACTCTCCAAAACTCCGAGATTGTAGCCTCACCACCAGATGCAGTTAGTGTCATACTGAAGCATGCGTTAATTCATGTCTTAATGTGTAAGTAAATTATTCAATGTAGGTATTCCCAAAGCCTGATTGTCACAGAGACACAGTTGTGAAGTTTCTAGCGAGAGTGTGAATTCATTAAATCAAGGATCGTCGATACTAACTCGTAGGCGTACCTGTTCGTATGATCCTGTTTGATATGTATGTAACATACGCGTGTGGGCGTGTTATGTATGGAAATAGGCAACTACAGCAGCACATAACGAACCCTTTCTGCATACCAATGAGCATGGATTGACGAGTAAAAAAAATCTGCTTGCTGTATTTCTGAAGCAACCAGTGACACCCCTACACACACTATCTGGGCAATAAATATAGCTGATCTAAATCCACAAACATATCCAGCTCTCGGCTAAAGATCAAAAGACAAATACAATTTGTCGATATATCGTTCGGTCAAATTTTAAGGAGAAAAAGAAAACATTTCAAACTTGAAATTATTCATATTTCACTCCAAGCGAATTTTTCTCACCGGTTTTTATTGGTGGGCTTTAACTGGGGTCTGAGTGACAGCAAGTCTCTTCAAGTCTCCCGGATTCTTCTGAGTGTTCTATCTTAGCAATGCAGTGGTCTGGATGGTCTGGATTCTTCCTCTGATTTCTAATCACTCCAGTCTTTTTTCAAAGCCTTTAAGAACCGTTTCAAATGCACCAAGTGAACCAACTACCATTGGTATCACCATCACCTTCACATACCTCAGCTTTTTAGTTATCTGGCAAAGAGCAAGTATTTGTCTACCTTATCGCTTTCTTTTAATTTTACTCTGTGAGCTGATGGAACAGCAAAATCCTCTAAGTTCTCTTTTTTTAGTTCTCCAGCAAGGTCCAAGTCTTTTTCTCTCTTTGCGCTTTCTTTGGTTTTCACTCAGTGGTCAGCCGGAATGGCAAAATCCACTAATTGGTAAGCTCTTTTATTTTTATTAGTTTTTTTTATTTATTTATCAATTTATTTATTTACTTTATTTTTAATTTTATTCTTTTTTTAATTATCACAAAGTCTGGCTTTCTGTTCGGGATTAGATAATCCGATTGTATCTCAAGTTCCCAGAAAATTTTATATTTTTCATTCCCAAGAACGGGTTCTGGTTTGTGCGTGTGCCATTTGGCAGTATGGTCAAAATCAATTTCTCGCACAATTCCCAGTGGATCACCTTCCTCACCCAGTCCTATCTAGTCGTGTAATTTTTAGCTAGTTTGCTGCATTCTATTATAATTTACTCATTAGAATTTTTCAAATCAGCGTTAGCTGATGGTTTTTCACTGAAGTTTGAGAGACAGCAAGTCTCCTCAAGTCTTCAAGACTCTTCTCAGTATTCAAGTCGTTCTCAATAATGTAGTAGTTTGGATGGTCTTCACTCACCCGCAAACTTCTAACTCCTCCAGTCCCTTAAGTAATCTTTTAGTTACTGTTCCAAACGCACCAATTACAATTGATATAATTATCACCTTCATGTTCCATAGTTTTTTCGATTCCCTAGCAAGGTCGAGGTACTTATCCTTCATTTCACATTCTTTCAGTTTTATTCTGTGGTCAACCGGGACAGCAAAGTCGACAATTTTGCAAGTTCTCTTTTCTTTCTTTCTTTTTTTTTTTTTGTTGATTATTATAAGGTCTGGTCTTCTGGCCGAGATTAGGTGATCCGTGTGTATGCAAAGTCCCATAGGAGTTTATGTGCGTTATTTTCTAATTAGCATTATTATTCTCTTTTGAGAGTATTTCACTCCAGAGTTTACTGATAGTTTCTCACTGGAGTATGAGTGATAGTAAGTCTCCACAAGTCTCCAAGTATCTTGTAGGTATACTGGTCGATCTTAATAATGCTGTTCCCTTTACCAATCCACTGGGGATCGTTCCAAGTGCACCAATTACAATTAGTATCACAGTCACTTTCATGTTCCATAGTTTTTTTTTTAATTCTTTGGCAAGGTCTTGAGATTTATCTTTCTTTTAGCTTTCTTTTAAATTTACTCTGTGGTCTGCCAAGATGGCTAATTCCACTTATCAGCAGGTTCTCTTTTTTTTCTTTAGTTGACTGTCACTATATCTGGTCATCAGACCGATATTATGTGATCTATTTGTATCTCAAAATCCCAGAGAAGTGTGTGCGTCTCATTCTCCAGGACGGATTCCGGATTGTGTCTATACTACTTTTTCGTGAGGTCAAATTTAAATTTCTTGCACAATTCCCGGTGGATCACCTTCCCCACCCAGTCGTGTCTAGTCTGGTACTCTTTTAGCGCTAATTTCCTGCATTCGCTTATTATGATTGATCGTTTCGTCTCTATCACCACATAGCCTACATTCCCTATTTTCTTGTGTCTTATCTATTTTTGCTTAAACGTAATTTGTCTTTATGACATTGTTTTGTACTGCTAATAGAAGAGATTCAATTTCTTTCTGAAGGTTTCTCTTTCTTAGCTATGACCAAGTCTTCTCGTGTGAGATATCGCTTGTCTGTGGCTTGAAATATCCATGCATATGATTGGTGTCAAGGGTTGATTAGTGATATCAAATTAAATACTGAGATTAATTATGGACATAATTTATTAAAAGCAATCACATTACTTTTGATAAGATAATGTAAAAAGCAGAATCGTTATACGAATTATTAAATAGTTGAAATTTCCTCGATACAAGTTCTGGTTCGTTTAGTTTGAATTATTAAAACATAATAATTTTGAAAAGGTCATTGTTTTAATTTTGATTTTGGGTGCAAGGAAATGTTTCGTTTGAAAGGTGTGGGTTAAGCTAGGATAAGAATGATTAAAACTTGACAGCTTTTCGGCTAAAGGTGAGATACAAGGCCCTGATACAATTATTGAAGATTATTGATTGGTTCACCAATAGAAGAAAAGAGGGGTGGAGCTTTTGCCCCTCCTCGAGATGTGCAATACAAGTCCATAATTCTATTTGGCTGACCAATCAAATGAGGGCCTAGGGGCTTTTCTTACCATCTCCGATGATTACGATACGTGACCATTGGTCCAGGGCTTTTATTGGCAGGCCAATCAGAACTGTTCAGTCGGGGGTTTAGACCCCATAAAAGAAGACACCGAAAGGAGAGTAAGATCGTTGGCTGGTTCCAACGCTAGAAGATCAAAGCGTTTGCTTCCGGCCTCGCCACCCAAAGTCCTGGACTTGACCATTCAAACAGAATTTCCTTCGAAATTACCAAGAAACAGGACTGGCTTGAGGTTAATAATTCATATACATTATCCTCTGTCAGGTTGTCACCTACAGCTAAATAATCCACCAGTTCGATAGAAACCCTTTGATATGTATACATGATTTTAATCAGTGTATTATAAATAAAGTTTTGTTTTATTTACACCAGCTAATCAGTGTTTCTGAGTTACTGAAATAATTAATTGCACTAGTAAATTTAATCTTCTACAAACCCAGTCAGAACTGAGAGGAGTCCGAACCAGTTCTTCCAAGACTCTGCATCGACTTTCCTGGGGATCTATCAACACAATGTGGGTACAGGAAGTTCGAATGAACTGTCTCACGGGAAACAGACCAACCTATAAGTGACCCGCAGCGCAACACGCACACATAGGACCACAGGTCATCTGGCCAATATTAAGTGATCTGTTTGTATCTCAAAATCCCAGAGAAGTTTGTGCGTCTCATTCTCTAGGACGGATTCTGGATTGTATATACCCACTTCTTTGTGTAGTTATATTTAAATTTCTTGCACAATTCCCAGTGAATCACCTTCCCCACCCAGTAATGTCTAGTCTTGTACTCTTTTTGCGCTAATTATTATGATTGATCGCTTCGTCTCTATCACCATATAGCTTACATTCGGTATTTTCTTTTGTCTTATCTATTTTTGCTTTAACGTAGTTTGTCCCTAAGGTATTGTTTTGTACTGCTATTAGAAAAGATTCAATTTCTCTCTGAAGGTTTCCCTTTCTTAGCCATGTCAAAGTCTTTTTGTGTGAGATTTCTCTTTGTTGTCGCTTGAAATATCCCTGCAATCGCTTTTCTTCCCATTATTGTTTTCTAGTTACTGTTGTTCCGTTGATCCTTCTGTTTTTGTGTTGTTTCTAGTCGCTGTAATTATCCTTCCTTTGCTCTTCTTTATATCATATTTACCCAACCCCTCCGCTCGGACAGGATATGACACGAGGTCAATTTTTTAAGCGGAGTTTAACAGGTTTGAATTCAGTGTTTTCCTTCTCCTAGACTAGTAGCCTCACCAAGGCTGAAGAACTTAGTCTGCCCTACTATTTACCCATAGCCGGAGGGAGAATAATTGGATTCATACCTTTCCCAAGGGTATTAGTGCTATGTGAATTGCAATCTGTCTCGTCCAGGATTTGAACTCGAGTTGCCGTGTCCATTTCCTGCGACGATAACCATTACACCAAGGGCACCTCTTTGCTCTTATTTATATAGTCTTCGGTTCGTCGTATCGATATATCGATGCTACCTTCAATGCAGGCGAGTTCTCTTTCTCTTTCTTTTCTTGACACATATAGTTTGTCTTGTCATCTTTTGGGTGTAAGGCCTTATGCATCGTCGTTAGCTTTCTTGTTCTCTGGTCTATTTGTTGAAGTTCTTCCCGCGACCACTTTAAGAATAATCCCAAGTATCTTACAAAGGGGGCAGCCTAGGGGTTTAACCCTTAGATGAGATTTCTGCCATATACTTTAGCTTTGAGTAGTTTTCTCGTTCTCCTGGGATACTCTTTTTTAAATTTTTCTTTCATCTCCACTTGTTATTATTTTACTCCTTAAAGAGTTTTTTCACATCAGCGTTAGCTGATGGTTTTCCACTTGGATTTGAGTGACAACAAGTCTCCACAAGTTTCCTTGACTCTTCTTAGTATCCTGGTCGATCTCAACAATGTTATATGATCTACACTCGTCCTCTTATTTCCAAGTCCTCCAGTCCCTGTACCAACCCTTTGGTGACTGTACCAAGAGCACTAATCATAATTGGCATCACCATTACTTTCATGTTCCATATTTTTTCACTTCTGTAGCAAGGACTAAGCACTTATCTCTCTTTTCACTTTCTTTCAGTTTCACCCGGTAGTCAGCTGGAACAGCAAAGTCCACTGTTCTCTTTTTTTTTTCTTTTGGTTGACTATCATTAGGTCAGGTCGTCTGGTCGTCTGGCCGAAATTAGATGATCCGTTTGTATCTCAAAATCCCAAATAATTTTTTTGCATGTTCTAGAATGGATTCTGGGTTGTGCATATACCATTTGTTCGTACGGTCAGATTTAAACCTTGCACAATTCCCGGAGATTCACCTTTCCCGCCCAGTCGTGTCTAACCTTATACTCTTTTTGCGCTAATTTACTACGTACGGCTTTATTATTATTATTATTATTATTATTATTATTATTATTATTATTATTGTTGTTGTTTCTCTCCTTGGGTGTTTTTCGCACCAGTTATAATCAATGGTCTTTCACTAGAGTCTGTGAGACAGCAAGTTTCCACAGGTCTCCAGAACTCTTCTGAGTATTCTGGTCAATCTTAACAATTCTGATGTCTGGGTGGTCTTGATTTTTCTTCTGATTTCCAATTCTTCCATTTTTCCCAAGCCCTTGGAGACCGGGTCCAGCACTCCATTTATAACTGATATCACCGTCACCCTCATTTAGTACAGTTTTTTTTAGCTCACTGGCAAGATGCAATTATTTACCTATTCTTTCGTGCTTTTTGTTGTTGTCGTTGTTTTTTTGTTTGTTTGTTTTGTTTTTTTTTTTCATTTTCAATCTGGAGTCTGCTGAAACGGCAAAATCTTCTGTTGTTTATGTTTTGCAATTTGCGATTTTTTAACAATAGTGGTAAGTAGAGGTTTTCTCAAGTATCCGAGTAACAGTAAGATTCTCCAACTTTCCAGGACTCCTTTAAGTATTATTTCCTATCTCAGTCGTCTGAGCAGTCTCTGTTCTTCCTCAGATTTCAAGTTCTTCCATTCTCTTTTCTAGGTTCTTGGAGATTATTCAAAGTGCCCCGAATACGATTGGTATTACAGTCATCTTTATATACCACAGATTTTTTAACTCTCTCTCAAGTTAACATAACGATTATCCTCATAGGATATGAAATAGGCACCCTGAGTTCAAATCTTGGATTTGGTTGCTTTTATTTCACTTTGTTCTAATGCCCTTGAGAAAGGCAAAAATACAATTCTCTCCCACCGCCGCTATGGATAAATATTCGGGCAGACTAAGCTCTTGGTGTGGCAATAGGTCAAGATAAAAGAAAACTCTTAATTCCGCTTAAAAGTTGATCTTATGTTGCCACCCTGCCTGTAGTGGAGGGATTAAGTAAATACATTCTAATTTACGAATGATACATTAACTTCGCGGTATACACTTTCTAACTACCTAAGATTTTTAACTGCATAAAGAATATATTTTAAAGAGAGAAAATGGCCCTGTTTTTTTGGCGGGGGTAGGGGGCTTGTTTTTGAGGAATGGCTTTTTCCCCAGTCAGTTTTGCTCTTGTATCTTGTAACATTTACGGTAAGCAGGGGATACAAATACCAAACTATCATAAATACGAGAAAATAAACCAGCATTTCTATTATATATTTCATTACAATCTCTTAAGATATTTATTTTATCTATTTACTTATTTTAGTTCTCATTGATTTTTTTTATCTCTGACAATGTTGACTGATTTTTGGTGAGGCTTGCAACTGTGATTTAACAAATATCCAATTTTTGCTGGAGTAATTCAAAGAACCTCAACATGATAAACGTGACAAGAAGCAAATGAAGTGACATTATTTTCTCGGTTCTAATCATCCAGCGGGGATTTTTTTTAAGTCCCATAAGTATCTTAAATTCAAAATGAACACGTTAAATGATTGGACCATGAATTTTATTTTATCTAACCAAAGAAGAAGAAAAAAAACAAAGAATAACCTACTTAAATTTGATGTGAACAGAAAGTTATTTTAGAAACAGATACGAAGACTAATGAAAATAACCTTTTACCTAAGAATTTTCAAAGGACAAGAAGACTCCTACCCCACCCAATATGAATAAACAGTTAAGAGGTGAAATATATTACTTGGTTGAGTCAAAAGTTTTTCAATATTTTAGTGACGAGAAGCACAATTCTACGACTCTAAATGCTTTTAACGAAGTGGTGAAGGTGACAGACCATACTGGACTTCGAGATGCCGTCCTTACACTTGGACTGCTTCTCGTCGAACAAGCCTCAACGGATTGGGGCACATCCTTAGTGTGTTCCTATGCTAGTCACGTAGCCCAATGTGGTGTGACTACTAGTCACAGTACTTGTTGTGGCTATTGTGTTCGTGACAACCACATTAGCTTCCGGTTGTTTGCTTTGTCAAATCTTTCCGTACCCACGTTGTGTTTGAAAGATCCACAGAGGGGATGGGGTTGACACAATTCAGCCGGATCTTCTTCTGACGGTCAGGTAATATGAGTGGCTAGATTGTCTAGCAACTCAAAGAATAGAGAAAACCCGTTGTTTAACAACAATAACAAATCGTTTTTATTGAAACACGTTTGTGAGACAATAAATAACAAACAAACGAGGTTTACTTTCCTGGCAAACAGAAGAAGAAAGAATATCAAGAGAAGAAGAGTGACGATGAGGTGCGTTTAGAGTAACACTAACGTCTCTAAAGTCTTGGACTTTGAAATTTTTTAACGTCTGAAGGTTGTTCTGAGTACTTCGGGTCTGGAATGGAAGAGATGCTTCTTTGGAAGTCTTGAGTTTCTTCTTGGTCCCTTTTTCTTGTCCTCTCTGAGGATTCGTTTAATTATCCCATTTTTTATAGATCAATATCTGGACTAAAAATGGTTTCTGATTGGTTGTCCAATAAGAGACAATTAGAAGTCATATTACCATTGGTCAGCCAATCCTAGTTCAGGATTATATCTTACAGGTATAGAGAAAACCCTTTTTAGACGCTTTGACGAATGGGAACAGGTTTAGAACAATGGGGTTGAACAAAAAAATTCTAACCCCCACCTGACTGGATGAGACATGACCAACTCACCTTTATTTAGGGTGGAGCAAAATTAAATCTCCCTTTTGATATTGATCTTCAAGATAAGGACTAGAAAAATATATTTTACGAAATGACTCGTTTCATCATTGTGATTGATGAAGTTTCAATTGACACCTGAAAAACTAAATAAATTTGCTAACCTTTAAAATCAAAAATAATTGTCTCGCACTTAACTGACCTTTAGGAACGATCAACCAGCTTTTTAGGTCATATAAGCCTTGACCAAAACGATACTTATTTTAAGGATCTTTTTTGTTTTTGAGATAGATACATATATATATATATATATATATATATATATATATATATATTAATTAGAATATATTTCATAAACTCTAATTTTTACATATTAATTAAGTATTAAACCGCACGTCGTTTCTATGGTTTTGGGCCTATCAGAACTTCCTTGATCGTCGAGGTTCTTGAAGTCTGAGCGAAACGTCTTCAACCATCAACTTACTGTACCGATTAATTGCGCCTTCACTTTTCGAACAACAAATCTTTTGGTAGCTCCCGTAGCGTTATGGCCTAGTTCAAATTAGTAAGTATAATTCCCAGAATTAGACTACGTTGCACGTTCACCTGAGCAGCTTTCAAATTACACACGGGATAAAGCAATACAGAACGTGTCAGTGCACCAACTATCATCATACTACCAACCACAGTGGGTACTTTTCACAGATTAAGTTGCTTCGATCCAGTGATATAAGCACCGCAAACTATCACGTATCAAAATATTACAAAACTTTACTCTCCCAAGTAAATTGATATTTTTTAAGTTCCAGCAAAAAACTCTACCAAATTACAACGCATAAATTGTTCAAGTTTTTTTACTTGAGCCTCGTCTAACAATTTTTCGTAATCCTGAAAATGACGCCCATCCGCCCTGGACTCCTGACTGAAAATGCAAAATGTTGAAATCAGTTATTTGACAGCCTTTAATGAGATTAAATAACTTTTTCTCGTGTCTGTCAATCACAGCGCATGTCTCTGTAACGTATTGAGCATAAAGTTGATCATTAGGTTAGCTGTTTACAAAGTTATTCTCTACAGAATTATTGACGTTAGGTAGCTGAAAACGTATATATATTTCTGGTGATGGTGGTGATGCCCGTGGTGTAATGGTTATCGTCGCAGGATATGGACACGGCGACACGAGTTCAAATCCTCAACCTGACTGATTGAATTTCACATAGCACTAATACCCTTGGGAAAGGTATGAAACCAAATATTCTCCCTCTATGGGTAAATAGTAGGGCGGACTAGGTTCTTCAGCCTTGGTGAGGCAACTAGTCTAGGAGAAGGAAAACTCTGAATTCATACCTGTTAAACTCCGCTTAAAAAAATTGACCTTGTGTCATATCCTGCCCCAGCGGAGGGGTTGGTAAATATGATATGATATACTTCTGGTGATGATTAATGGGTTTGATTCGTTTCTTTTTATGAGATATCAACCCTTGTAGGGTTGATATGCCGAATCTAGTTTATACATATATATTACATATAAGATTTGAAAGTGAATAGTCTGAAGGTAAAGTTATTTTTAAACAAGCCAGGGCTCATTTTTTGCACGCAAGTATTGCTGTATAACATTAATTATTCTAGTTCATATTTATCATTTCCTTGCACACAGTAGTTACACGTATTGCTCACAGTAATAGTTTTATTTGCACGCAGTTAAATGGTTAAATTCTATTCAATACTGTTCATTCTTTTGCACACAGTCAAATAGTTCTAAGTATTACCAATAATTCAATTTAGGCACACAGTTAAAGAGGTTGAAATATTGCTATTTAATACAAACAATTATATTCAATATTACTCATTCGTTTGCTCACAGTTAAACGATTTCAAGTACTGCAATATATCACTAGCAATTCAATTAAACATCATTTTTTTTTATTTATACACAGTTAAATGATCAAACAATTCTATTTCAAACAATTCAGTTTAGCAAAAGTCAACAAAGTTAAAAGGCTTCAAGTACTGCTATGTATCACTAACAATTCAATTAAACATCAGTTATTTATTTATACACAGTTAAATGATCAAACAATTCTATTTCAAACAATTCAGTTTAGCATCAGTCAATAAAATTAAAAGGCTTCAAGTACTGCTATGTATCACTAACAATTCAATTAAACATCAGTTATTTATTTACATACAGTTAAATGGTCAAGCAGTTCTATTTCTAACAATTTAATTTATCATGAGTCATTTGTTTGCACACAGTTTAAATATCAAACAGTTTTATTTGACCCATAGATAGGACCCTAACATGTGCAACCACTCCAAGTCCGAGTGGACCAAGGAGCAAAGGCAATGAAGCAGTACTCCACATTCCCCAAAGCTCCAGGACTTGAACTTTACCATTCAATGATTAAGGATCATATCCAGGATACTCGTTGTGTTATATAGTCATCTACATCATCATTCAGCATCACAACGACACAATATCAAAGACGCAATGATAACAGACGCATGATAAACGACAGACGCACGAATAAAGGACGCAGGAAGACTTCTTTAACAATATTTTACCTCTCACTTTATTTGTAAGGTTTGAAAGGGTTGTTCAAGGTTTGCATGTGAGAGGGTGCTGGAGACCAAACATAAACTTCATATTTTGACCCCACTGTTATGACCGTCACGTTGTGTCTTTCTTGTTCTCTTAGATGCTCAACCAGAGGTCTTGGGGTCCACTCCATCGGGGCTTTTCCGAGGGCCCCCTCGGTCGGGTGTGGTCTTCCCTACCACATCTGGTCTCTACTGTCTGGAATTCTACTGGCAACTGCTTTGGCACCCAACTCAACTCAATTATATAACAATTCAACGCCCACACGATCGCCCACTGGATCCCCGAAATCGAATGTTTAATCGTCATCAAGCGGAAATAACTGTCATGCAGTTCAGAGGTTACTCTCTTCCGGTGCATCACTGTAATGGCACAATGGGACCTTCACCTTGTCCCATATCATAAGCCTTAATCCGCCCACGCGATCTCTTTCGATTACTGGCCATTGGAATGTGTCACTTCCTTCCGGTGTATCACCTTGGAATATCATTTTTGGGCTTGGTCGAAGGTCAGAATATAACAGTTGGAGGAGTCTTACCCCTCTGCAGAGTTGCAGTCAGTATATTCTAATACCCCAGCCGATTAGACTTATGAATGATAACGCACAATCTAGTCCATTATATATATATATAGTTGTATAGAAAAAGTTAGGCAGAAAGTCACATTGAAGATTAAAGTCATCTCCCACTCATAGGCACTCAGAGAGAAGTTCAGAGATGAACATATAAAACAATTAAAGAAAATTGACTCTGACTCCAGGCATGCCATTTTCACAAAGATTCAAGATACAAGAAATAAAAGCTAATAGAAATTTTCGAACTTATGTAAATATACTCGTTGTGTCTCATTTCTGACTTTCTTTCCGCACAGACGATCGCACACAACTGAAGAAGCAAGCTGCCGTACCCCAAGATACCCCAAACAGGATTTTGTTTTACATATTCTAACATTGAAAACGGACGATAATAAACAACATTTTCCGGCTCATGCTTTTTTATCTTAAGAAAAAAAAATAAAAATGACTGAAATGCAAAAAAATAAATGTTTAGTTTATAGAATAGATATGGCAAATATCCGATTGTATAAAAAAAAGGATGTAACAAAAGAGTATTACAAAAGGGACAACAAATCAGAAATCCAAATTAAGACACTTATAACTGGAATTGAAAATTCCAAGGTTGTAGCTGGAAGGAAGACATTCATAAACTCCCTCGTTAATGTTTTCCTTCCGGCTAAACCCCTTTGAGGCCAAACCACATAATCATCCTCGATTCGACAAGCGCACATTGATGAATAGATCATTTAGATATTTAATTATCCCAAACCACCTGCTTACCCCTCCCACGAGCACACGACACAGTGTCAATTTTTAAGCCGGGTACAGCCAGATTGGTTGGTTGGTTGGTTGGTTTGATTTGGTTTTTTTTGGTTTTTTGGTTTGGTTTGGTTTGATTTCTTTGTTTAATGGCATATCAACGTTTATGGGCTATTCAATTCCAAAGCTATCCTTGTAAAATAACAATAGTGGTACTATTTTACTCATAAGGAGGTTCATACTTTTCCTTATGATATTAGTTCGAAAGTGAGCCCAAACGGCGACTGAAGTTCGAACTCGCTTACTACGATATCAAAGTCCAGGATATTAGCCACTACACCACGGGGATTCCACCGCCCAGTTGCAATGAAGTTTCTTCGAAATCAATTCTCCTATTCTGGCCAAAATAGAAAAAGGTTGCCCTCCTATTTACCTATTTTTTCCGGTAGAAGAGATGGATTTATACCTTTTCCATTGGTGAAACACTAAAAGCTTTGTCAAGGGTTTGAACTCGGCCCGCCGAGTTTCTTTTTCTACCAGCATAGACGTGGATTGTCTCTTCGTCGAACAGTTGAGACGATGTATCTTCTCCGAAACATGGCAGTTGTATTCATCTTTATCAAAAAAGCCTTTTGAGCATTTTGTACCACTTTCATATACTGCTTATCCATAGAACAACATGTGCATCTTTCATCTTTTGGTGCACATTTATGTATGCTTTACAATACTTCTTGTAAGTATATCATATATGAATTAAATGTTTCTGTAAGTGTCAATGAGCTTGTCTTCACTTATGCTTATTCAATGTTTGTACATCATGAGATATACAAACGCTAATACTAAACCTCAGTGTGAGTGCACTCGACTAAATATTTTTTATTTTGTTTTTGTTTGGGTTTTGTTTTGTTTGGTTTTTGTTTGGTTTTTATTTCTCTATTTTGTTTTGTTTTGTTTCTCTGCTTAATGGCATATCAACCTTTTTAGGTTCTTTATTGATAATGCCATCCTTGTAGAAGAACAGTAGTGGTATTATTTAATTCATGGCTAAGAGGATAAGAAGGTTCATAAGTTTTGCAAGGTTATTAGTCCGAGAGTGAACAAAGAAACCAAACCATATCTGGTATTTTTACAACGTTAACTGGTAATTTATCTTAGGTATTTTACTAATCGCCCACGTTAAATCACCTGTGTCAAACGTCCAAGTCGAAGTCTCAATTGTGTAATCTCGTCTCCCAAGGCAACGTCCTCTCTCCCTCTGAAACCTCCTCTCCCAGTGCATTGGCACTCCTTCTTTCTGGACGGAAATACAAGGTTTTCCGATTTATTGAAAATTCACCGAACACTGCTTGTAAGTTTATTTCGGAAGCCCCCCGAGCACAAGTCACCTTTTGATGTATCTCAAAGACGACGATGTCCTGTGGTTTTCAATTTGAGTTGCCTTCGATGGTTTTCGAATAATTCAAAAGTTGCTCATGGCAGTCTTAGATCAGTTTGACTTTTCTGAAACAGCACGAACACATTTCTTCTCTTTCTAAAAAGCCAATTTTCTATTGTCTTGAATGAGACATGTTCTTATCGATATCATCAAAACTTAAAGAAAATGCTCAATTTGTAAAGCATGCAGAATTCAAATAATAACTTTAAAAGTTTAATGGAAAATTCAAGAAACTTCTGAAAAATAAAAAGTTAATTATTTTTCAATATCTTACACTGAAAGGAACATGAGATTTTCAATATTTGCTTATGTGAAAACAAGTAGCTACAAAGGTATTTTGAATTATAATTCTATTCCATACATATATATATATATATATATATATATATATATATATATATATACTTGGAAATACGCTTATACACTTGGGAAATGTATCAATCCATTTTCTCTCCGGCTATTGGTAAATAGTAAAGCAGACGAGGTTCTTTAACCTTGTTATGACAACAAGTTTGGAGAAGGACAACACTGATTTCAAACTAGAAAAAACCCTGCTTAAAAGATTGACCATGTGTCGCATCGTGCTCGTACCGAATATGGCACAAGTATATATATGTTGTAAAAAGAAGAAAACGGAAAGAAAATACATATAAATTGATGAGAAAATTTACTACTAAATATTAGTTTAGATCCACCGACGCTTTTCAACGAAATTGTTTAAGATATGCAATTACGAAAATTTCTGATAGAAAGTATTTTAAGTCATCTTCAGGGTGGTAATTATGAATTTAAAATAATGGTTGAAACTAATACAGAAAAATATTTGGAAAAATATTCGAAAAATATTACGTCATGAAACGCACATTTAAAAAAAGTTAAGGAGAAACATAACGTTTACAAAAAGTCGGTTTATATAGGTGGAGAATGAAAGGAAGAAGAAATGATAAGAAGAGGGATAAAAGAAAGTAAGAAAGAAAGAAAGAAAAAGAAGGGAAATAGAGTGACAAAAGGGGAAGTATTGTGGACAGATGGAGTCTAGATGGAAGCCGGATAGAAATATCGTTGTAATTTTTTCTCGTTCATTTATATGTATTTTTCTTTCCGTTTTCTTCATTTTACAACATAACTGTCTGATTAAACTTCACATCTTACTGAAACTGGCCTAGTGTTCGCCAAGGGTCCGGGAGACTTGGGTTCAATTCCATGTCGCGTCATACCAAAGACTTTTAAAATAGTACTTGTACCTCCTTGCTTAACACTCAGCAAGATAAGGTGCGTATCAAAGGTAAAGTGGAGCAATCCAGCGAAAGAAGTAGTGCCCTCCCCTACACCTCGGTGTTGTAGCTATTGAAAAGGCAGCCTTCTGGTCGCCAGCTTTACTACTTATATATATATATATATATATATATATATATATATATATATCATCTAGTTTGCAATATTTGTAAATAAAGTGTATTCATTATCTGTGATAGAGCATATATATCTGAGTTAGGATAGCACAGAGATCGTGAACGGGGCTTGGTGACTGTCAGTTTCTCGTCTATGAGATCATTAAACCAAAGTCCAAAAAATAAATATACTCTTGCATATATTGATACTATTCTACTTTTGGTTACACTGGTGTTTTGATTCCATTTTTTATTATAGCGTTTTCAAGCTGAAGATTATGGCAATGAATGATACATAATAATATCCCTCTTGATTGTATAATGTTATATCATATAATCTTCGACTAGAAATAATAAGAACCAGATCAATTCAGCAGAGAAAATTATTTGGGATGTTCTTATTAATAGGTAATTAGATTAGAAATAGAAAAATAGACATGTAAACATTGGGAAAAAATCACACACACACACACACACACGTATATATATATATATATATAAAGAAAACAATGCGGAAAATTAAATTGACATATTTCCCACAAAAGATAGGTTAATTTACAGTGGCTTTTATTCCAAACGTATATATATATGTAATGTGAATTTCATCAATATACTCAATATATTTGGTTGTGCACTTTGACCAATATTTAAAATTTACAAGCTAATTTCCTGGCTTCCTAAAAATCTCGCAACAAGTCGTTTATAATTAGAGTGGTTTTGTTGGGTTTTATAGCATATCAACCATTGTAGGTTATTCAAATCCTCTTTATACATATATATTAAATATATAGGATTTGTGAACACGTTTTGTAGATTGCATTCTTAAATGAGTCTGATCTCTTTCTTCCACAATTAAATGGGTTCAAGTATTGTTATATAACACTCATAATTTAACATCAGCCATTTGTTTGCGCTCGGTTTGTTCTATTTGACCCATAGATAGGATCCTATCAAGTGCTACTACACCAGGTCAGAGTGGACCTGGGAGCAATGGCACTGAAGAGGTACTCCACATTCCCCAAATCTCCAAGGCTGGAGCCTCACCATCAGATGATTTAATGTCATAATCAGGACACTCATTGAGGGAGTCTTAACCCCTTGTAGAGAAATCACTTTTAAAGTTTGACATTTAAAATGATTTACGGATTGAATCATTTCCATACCCAGATAAACAAGGGACTCCTTAAGAAGGCAGGAGTATACAGCGGCCAAAACGTTGTGTTACAACTAACAACAATAAAGATGAGGACAACAGTCCGAAAAATAACACAAAAAATATTGCACATTGTCACGTGGTGTCCCACTGAGAAGATAGAAATAAGATTACTACTATTCCCCGTGCGTGAATTAACAGTAGGAAGCCGTCAAAGTAAAGAATATGGTTCAGAGTGGAGACCAACAGATGTTGGTACTCTGTGACCTCACTCGGGTCGCCTGACACGGGAAGGAAGAAGGTAGAAGCCAGATGATTGGCTGGGACCCTAAAACGGAAGTGTCACCTTCTTCCCGTCAGCGAAAAAGGGAAAAGAGAAAGTTAATTGTTGGACAGGGTTAGTGGCGGACGGAACTAAGCCAAGAACTCCGGGTAAAAGAAGACGAAAAAAATATCTCGGACACGAAGGAGCCATGCCTTCAGGCCAGAACTAAAAATAAGATAAAGTCTGTCAGCCCGTAAAAGAAGAAATATTCTCCACAGGAATCCATCGAAATAAGATAAGTAAACTTTGGGACTGTTTCTTCCTATACCCAATTATATATATCCGTTCTCCCCCCACCTCTCTCTCTCTCTCAAGTTGAAGAAAGACTGAAAACGAAAAAAAATTAAAGAAGAAAGACATTTATGTTCATGGCCCGGGAGACCTGGGTTCAATCCCAGGTCGAGTCATACCAAAGACTTTAAAAATGGAACTTGATACCACCTTGCTTAACACTCAGCATTATAAGGTACGGTTCAAGGGTAAAGTGGAGCAATCCAGGGAATGGAGTAGCGCCCTCCCCTACACCTTGGTGTAGTAGCTATCGAAAAGGGAGCCTTCGGGTCACCCTCGACTATGGTCGCTAACTTTACTTTACTTACTATTCATTTATGATATATTTGACATGTTGAAGGTGTATATCTATGTGTAGTAAGAGATTGATATATTTTGATGTTCCCACGTGCTCGAAGTTGTTATTTGTGGCGTCTGCTACGAATTTATTTCATGTTTCTTTTCCAGCTTCATGTCGCCTTATGTTATGCTCGCTTAAAATTGTCCCATTAATTCCTTTAAAATATCACACGGGAAACCGGAATTGCTGACTGCTATAATTAATATTATTATGTCTAAACCTAGATTCCATATCTTCCATTGTTCTAGGGGAGGAAGACTAGTGGCCTTGGTGGGTGTGTGTATAGTGTGAAATTTGGAACCCCTTGACAGCGGCGGTCAGTCTAGCCATAAATTAATCCCCCACATAACATGCCAGTTCTTATATGCCCGAGAAAAAACTCTGAACGAGGACTTATTCTACAAGGGATCAAGTGCCAACCTGCCCCGTCTTCACAAGTGCGAAAATAAAGTCCCGTTCTGGGATTTTAAAGAATTTGCCGTCACACACATCAAGCCTCATATCAAAAATTCAGACAGGTTATAAGTTTTTTTCTCCTCACCTGGATGTATAAAAGTCATGATCAAACTGCGGCCTGTGGACCAACTGCGGCCAACGGTGCTTCCTAAATAGCCCATCTAATTTCACGAGGACAATAAAAGAATTTTTCACATTGTCAAATGAATAAATTAAAAGCCAGTCTAACAACTTTTATGAGTATTTTTATTATGTATTACCGTTCAACTTAAAAGTGGCAAATGAAATTATTTAATTGTCGGATTTTTAAATATGCTACTGAAATTTAAAGGAAAGTTCTGATAAAATTAATTATGAAATAAAATGAAAATAGACAATTTTTCTTCGATACAAGGATCATATTCATATCGAATCCATTGATTTTTCAATCATTTTTTTTTTCTTTTCATTATTCTATAATATATCACGACAGCGATGAGCTAATCATATTGACATCAGTGATAATATTAAAACAAGACTTCAATAGCTTATGCTGTTCTTCGACAAGGAAGGCTTTGGCATAAATAATCGACGAAGGTTGATATGCCGTTAAACAAGGAAACTAGCTAACAGACCTAAAATCCATTGTCTCATGGTACTGACGGATGCTAAGAAAATAATCCATGGATATCACGTTACGATCCAAAAGTAAGAAAATCACGAAATGATTACGTATCTGGTTGAAAGGAATGCAATATCCGATTTTAAAGTATATATTATAAATGAAAAACCTCATACCTAGAGAAATATTAAATCCTTTAACCTCCATTGCTTCGTAGAACCTCATTCAATCTCTCAACAAACTTAGTGATTGTAAAATTTGTCAAAGAGACAAATATCAACTTTTCCCTATTTCTGAGGCAGATGCTTACGGATGGGGTCTTCTGTAACGAAAATGGTTGAGGCACCTTCAACGAAAAATTACCTTGAATTTTTTATTAATAGTACGGCCTACATCATGATGAGCCATACATTCCCATTTTGTTCGCTTTTCAAAAAATGTTACCCATGCCTAATAAGTAACATATATCCAGAAAAGAATGCCTTACATTTTGAGAGGAACAGTACAACGCATTTACCGTTCTCACGCAAACTGCATAAATTAGATTTATTTGGATTAGCTTCGAGTAAAATAGAACTTCACTGAAATTGAGAATTCTAAATCATCGTCTAAAACCCGTAAAAACTTTTACATTAACTTTCTGATGGTGATTGCCTAGTCGACTGGGGCTGTAAAATACACCGATTGCATAGAGGAGTAAGAACCCCACCACCGCTACGAGTGTCCTGGATATGATATTAAACAATCTGTCGGTGAGGTTCCAGTAATGCTGGAGCTTTGGGGTACCCTTCATTGCCATCGCACTCGGGTTCACTCTGGGTCGGAGTGGTAGCAATTATCTATAGGTCAAATAGAACTAAACTGCGTACTTATGCTAAACTGAATTGTCTGAAATGAAACTGTTTTTGACATTGAAACTGTTCTTACACTAAACTGAACTGTTTGAAGTAGAACTGTTTTGACATTTAACTACATGTAAACAAAAACTATACATATACTATACTAAACTGAATTGTTTGAATTAGAACTGTTTAACTAAACTGACTCATTAGCTAAAGCTGCAATCAACATGACTCCCGATAAAAACATTAAAACTCTATATACTGACCTCAAACCTAAAATCAAAGAAATAGTAACCAAAAAATGGCAACAATTATAGGATGAAAATCCCCACAATAAGCTCTTTCAAATACGACCAATTTTAAAAGAAAGGAAGCTGGATCCTAATAATACTAGAAGAGAAGAAACTACCCTTACTCGACTACGCATTGGACACACTCGACTGACTCACTCCTTCATTCTTAAAGAAGAACCTCCTCCAAAATGTCCATGTGGAAACCAATACTCAATCAAGCACATTTTGATAGAATGCACAAAACTCAACCACACCAGGAAAAAGTTTTATAAGGCAAACAGCATAAAGGAACTATTTTAAAAAATTGCTCTCAAAAACATAATCAACTTCTTAAAAACAATTGGCCTCCTATTAAAGATATAGACTATGTTACCAACACCTTCGACCATCAAGTTTATACAAACATTTATATATATACACACATACATAGAATTTAACACTCAATGACCCTTAAGAGGTCAATTTGCCATAAAACCCAACCATTACCAACCTAAACACTCGCATTTACAAATCATGTATATAATATATGTGTAAAAAGGCTCTGGCATTAAATAAACAATAGAGGTTGATATGCCATTAAATCCAACCAACTAAACCTAAACTGAATATCTTGAAATAGAAATATTTTTGACAATTAAACTGTAAACCAATGCTAAACTGAATTGTTTGAAATAGAACTGTTTATTTGCATGTATAAAAAACATTTTCGAATTAAATAACCTACAAAGGTTGATATGCCATAAAACCAAACCAAACAAAAAACAATCTTCGATGGTGAGGCTCTTTATTGCCATTACTCCCAGGCCCATTCTACCCCGCGCTTTATGTACCAGACTAAACAATTCTTTGTAAACAATAACTCTGATTGAAGGTGCCTGTGGTGTAATGATTATCGTCGTAGGTAATGGACACGGCGACACGAGTTCAAATCCTGAACGAGACTGATTGCATTTCACATAGCACTCATACCCTTGGGAAAGGTATGAATCCAATTATTCTCCCTCCAGATATGGGTAAATAGTAGGGCAGACTAGGTTCTTCAGCCTTGGTGAGGCAACTAGTCTAGGAGAAGGAAAACTCTGAATTCAAACCTGTTAAACTCCGCTTAAAAATTGACCTTGTGTCATATCCTGCACGAGCGGAGGGGTTGGTAAATAGGATAACTCTGATTGAAAATGATCACCATAAACAAGTTTGGAGTAAGTCCCTGTGGTATAGCGACTAACGTACTGGACTGCAACACGGTAGTAAACGAGTTCGAACTCTAGTCGCGGTATTACGTTTACATTTGGACTTCTAAGGTTGGGAAAGGCACAAATCCCCTAATTCCCTGAACTATGGATTAAATTGCACCACTATTGTCCTTCTACAAGTGTAATATAATGGCCGAGGGATTTCGGTTTATGCCTTTGGGTTTAGTTAGGCTGAGAACATTTCGGCTCAGCACATGGGTTACTTAGGTGCAACATTAACACAGGTTTTCACGCGCGCGTGCAGAGCGAACGTGTCACTCAAAGATGTCACAATAGCCCAGATAGGAAACGGAGGCTGGCCAGTGCAAATGACGTCACGCACCGGAAGCGCGCGGAGGATTTTGGGAGATTTTGAAAAAGTCAGTTAGTAGAGTTGAGACTCGACACCGAACGAGACGGTTGGCTTTCGCTAGCTCGCGGAGACCTTTGTGGCTGGTGCCACACGTGTTGGGGGTGGGGGCAGACGAAAAAGCCAGTATAGAAAGAATGTGTATCTCTCTCCTTATGTCGTAGAACCTTTAAATATCAAAGGTAATAAAAAGTTTCGTACTCGAACAAAGAAGTCGTTACGTGTTTTTCGAATTTCTAGATTCCTATGTTCTATCTTTATGGACATTCGATGTACGTTTCACACATAGCCATATTATGGCTATGGTACACAAAGATGACTTTGGCAATAAATGAACTACAAAGGTTGTTATGCCATTAAACAAAGAAACTGAACAAAAGTGAATCTTAAATAAATGTAGAAACTTTCAGTTCATGTTCACCTTACAAAATTTACATTTAGCTTATTAGTATTTGATTCGGGCCATTGGCCTAATGAGTAGAGTGTTCGCCAATGGTCCCGGAGACCAGTGTTCAATCCCAGGTCGAGTCATACTAATGACTCAAAAAATAGTACTCAGCACTCTAAGGTGAAGATCAAGGATAAAGTGGATCAATCCTGGGAATATAGTAGCGCCCTCCCCTACACTTCTGTGTGGTACCTGTTGAAAATGAAGCCTTCGGGTCACCCTCAACTGTGGTTACCAACTTTACTTTATTACAAATGTATTTGGTTAGGTGTGTCCCAGAAATGGAAGTCAAAATATCAAAAACAGAATAAATTTTTCAGACGTTTTGTTTAAAGACACGTCTACTTCTTATGGATTATTTTATACTGAAGTTTCATACAAATAATTTATACGCAATTATATGGTTTTAAATTACTATTCCTAATTAATAATCAATTTTATCTATTTGCACCCATTTATGGTATCTTCCTACCTAATACAAATAATTAGTACTATATCATATTTACCAACCCCTCCGCTCGGGCAGGATACGACACAAGGTCAATTTTTAAGCGAAGTTTAACAGGTTTTAATTCAGAGTTTTCCTTCTCCTAGACTAGTTGCCTTACAAAGGCTGAAGAACTCAGTCTTCCCTACTATTTACCAATAGCTGGGGGGAGAATAATTGGAATCAACCGAGGATATTATGTGAAATGCAATTAGTCTCGGCCAGGATTTGAACTCGTGTCGCCGTGTCCATTTCCAACGACGATAACCATTACACCACGGGCACCTCCAATAATTAGTATTATATGGTAGTTCAGTGTTATATGGAGCCGAAGGTAATGACCTCAGTTTGAAAACTTGAATCAAATATGTAAATACTGGATGGAGGCTCAGTGTCCGGAGAAACAACCTCAGAGAACTTGAATCAACTCGGCTGACCATAAGATTTGTATCACTCATTAATCACGCCAGAGGAGTGATACAAATGAAATAGGGAATCTCTTTGATCAATGCGTACTCTGCGGACGTCAACATAGCATCTACACAACCCCGGGAAGTTGAGAAAAAGAAATAACGAAAGTAGAAGAAAGTGAGATCAGAGCAAGATGGAAAGAAAGAGAGGATGCGTACCGGAGCGCCAGAATGTATTTCGTTCGTTTTAGATACACGTAAAAGAATAGAAAATGGCAGGGAGTAACATTTGCTTTCGTCTGAGATGGTTTAATTTGATAGGCTTGCAAAAATGTCAACTTCAAAATGATCGGTGACCGTGTCGTGCGAATTATCTGCTATGAAAAGCATCGAGAATCATGACTTGTCTTTTAAAAACAAAAGCTAAATGGTGCAGAGATTTATCTACAATTGATTCCTGTTTAAAAAAAAATGGTGATGTAAATAAAGCTTGGACCATTATTTGATAGAATAAAAGTAACTACCAATTTAACTGTGATGCATTCTACTCTTGTGGAAGAGGCATTTACATAGCTCTTTGAAAATCAGCTTTTGGTAATCATCCTTTTTATGAACTTGAACTCGGCTAGCAGTTCAGGTGGTAGACTCGCATAATTATTCTCAATTCAATATGTGCACATAGATAGATAGATAGATAGATAATGTTGTGTTCTCACTTAGTGCACGATTTCTTTGGCCGTGTTCGTCAAATTAGGAAAACTAGTCCGACGATTTTGCCTAGTCGGCTAGGGCTGTAGAATACACCAACTGCACCTCTGCAGAGGGGTAAGACCCCCCCCCCATGAGTGTCTTTGATATGACACTAAACAATCTGATAGTGAGGCTTCAGTCATGCTGGAATTTTGGGAAATGCGGAATACACCTTCATTGCCATTGCTCCAAGGTCCACTCTAGCCCGGAATGGAACCACCTGATAGGGCCCTATCTATGGGTTAAATAGAACTAACTGCATACTTATGCTAAACTGAATTGTTTGAATTAGAACTGTTTGAATAAACTAAATAGCTTGAAATGGGAATGTTTTTGACAATTAAACTGTGTACTTACATTTAAAGTGCGTGCTTATGCGAAACTGAATTGTTTGAAATGGAACTGTTTTTGAAATTGAAAGTGTAATTACACTAAACTGAATGGTTTAATATCGAACTGTTTTGACATTTAACTGTGTGTAAACAAAACCTCTACTTATACTAAACTGAATTAACTGAATTTGAACTGTTTCAATAAACTGAATAGCTTGAAATAGAAATGTTTTTGACAATTAAACTGAGTACTCATGCTAAACTGAAATAGAACTGACTATTTGCTTAAAAATGGATTTGGCGTTAAATAACCTACAAAGGTTGATGTGCCATAAAACCCAAACAAACGAGCAAACATTTTCCGACAATTGGTCTTTAGATGAATTGTAGGCAAGTCTTTCTTTTCTTTTTTTTCCCTGCTGGTCATTTCACCCAACATTTATGGTGAATAGGATGATTTCATTTACCCCACAAGAATGTACAAATTATAGGTTCGTTAGGAGTTTGTTCTCATAAAAGAGAGATACAAACAGACTTAGATAGATAGATAGATAGATAGATAGATAGATAGATAGATAGATAGATAGATAGATCATTTGGGTATTTATTCACCCAACCACTCTCCTCCACGGGCAGGGTGAGTTAATTTTTAATCGGAGCGCATCTGTTTTGAATTTAGAATTTTCTTTTTCCTGGACTAGTTGCACTATAGCTAGAAAGCCCAGTCTGTTCAACTATTTACTCATAGATGAGGTACAAGAGGTGGATTTATGCCTTTCGCAAGATTACCAGCGCAGAGTGAAAAGCTTCGTGTGGTATTTGAATTTGTCTCGCCGAGTTTATCTTCTACGAAAATAACCGTAAGGTACAGTGTAGTTTAGAATGAGACAAAAATATAAACTAATTGGTGTTTGTAGGAAGACTATGTCGATAAAATTTCTTGAGGATGTGTCAATACAATGAACATTTATCTCTCTTGGATAATTTTTGTGTCACATAACAGTTTTAGAAAACCATTCTTAACCTCTTTTCGCTTCCGATCTTAAACCAGTAGAGACATTGTCTCTGACCCTGCCTGATAATGGTAAAGCCACGTAATGGTAAACGCAACAGGTAAACCTTTAGCTATTTTGTACTCCTTCCATATACCGCTTGTTTATGGAATATGTATTTAATTCTAGTTATTTTGACACTTTGTATATTAGTTCTTTGAAATACCACCAGCATATAGTGTATATGAAATATTAAATGTTCTATGTGGTATTGAGTTTATTTTGTCTTAGTTACCAACGCTAATATTGATCCTTAGAGATTGAGCACTCGACTAAATATTTCCTCTTCTATCAAGCTTGCGATTACCCATTGATAGACGGTTAAGAGCATTAGCACAAAGACACAAAGTAATATTTAAAACTACACAAAAGTATTAACTAACTGACTTTGGCAATAAGATTGTATTGATCAAATATCTTAAAGCGGTAAAAGTGTGAGTTATAACTGTACTAAAAATCGATTAGGTCCTTAGCGTTTACCCTCAAATATTTTTAATTCGGCCTAGCTCTTAATATATTATAACGGATACAATTACTTATTGTCTCCCTTGAAAAGTGAGCATGCCTGCAAGATGTACTTGTGGACAATCGCATGTGAAAATCCCAGAATCCATCTCGGTCTCTTCAGTCCCCGTTCTTTGAACAGTGAAGAGGTACTCTTTTTGCTTCTATTCGTTGAATAGAGATGACATTGTTTCTTCTCCAGACCATGGCCGTTGTACTCATTTTCTTCATGTAAGTCTTTTGAGTGTTCTTGTACTCCTTTTATATACTCCTTGTTCATACATATTAAGCAGTCGATGTATTCTACAGCCCCAGACGACTGGGCAAAACGCCACCCTTGTAGAAGAATGGTAGTAGTACTATTTAACCCATAACCGGGGAGATATGGAGGTTCATGCCATTCTCAAGAGTATAAGTCCGAAAGTGAACAAAGAAACCAAACCATGTCTGATATTTTTTCACACTTACCAGTTAACAATTTTATTCTCTTTCTCTTGCGGCTTTTTTTTCCGTAGTCAAAAACTGCCCTTAAAAAGACTTTACCGAGGATAAAACACGTCTTGTGTGCCATAAGAAAAGTAAAATAATAAAGAAAAACAGTGTGACTGTTCATGATATTCGGTTTCATAAAGAAAAGTCGATGTCAAAACGAGAATTCCTTTGAAACACACTTTTCCTTCAGGTTGTGTTGACATAGATAACATATTTTCAAAAAAAGAAAGTACCAAAACGATCAAATCATCTAACATCAAATATCCTGGTTATGTCGGTGAGGCTACAATTACGGAATTCGGGAGAGTCTACTGCACCTCTTCATTACCATTACTCACAGGCCCACTCTGACCAAAGTGGTCAAATAGATACGTTTAAAATTTATTCGTATTTGATTGAACCATATACAAGAAATACTCATAAGAAACAACTTCATGAAAAATACAAATAGAAATGAACAATGAACGTGATTTCCTAACCTCTCGATGTAAAATAACCTTTGATGGGTTGAAATGTCGTTAAAATCAATGAATCAATCTGATATCAAAGAGACTGAAGTTGAGATAGGACAAAAACAAAAGCCTGAAACTCAAATTGACATTGAAATTCAAGATGAAATCTAAATTGAAATTGACATTGACTCAGAAATTGTTTAAATGGAAGAGATTAAAATTATGTGATTGATTAATTGAGTTTAACGGCATGCTAACCCGTTTAGGATTATTTCATGTCTAGAGGTTAGGGAATAATAGTGTACATTATACATTTGTATTTACATTTTTCTGTAGTAGTTTCTTAATCTTCTTTGCACATAGTTTTATATTATTCTTATCTAATACCAATGATTAGCACGCAGTAATATGATTTGTAATATTCCCATCTGATACTAATATCCTATACACAATCATATGGTTTTAAGTAATTATTTCTATCTAATAATAGTCATTTGTATGGTTTCAAGTAACTAATAATATTGATAATGTCGTGCTACTTGCACGGATCTCTCTCTCTCTCTCTCTCTCTCTCTCTCTCTCTCTCTCTCTCTCTCTCTCTCTCTCTCTCTCTCTCTCTCTCTCTCTCTCTCTCTCTCTCTCTCTCTCTCTCCAAAAAGTTCCATTTCAAACAATTCAGTTTAGCATAAGTACGCAGTTTAGTTCTATTTAAAACAGTTCTACTTCAAACAATTCAGTTTAGAATAAGTACACAGTTTAGTTCTATTTAAAAACAATTCTATTTCAAATAGTTCAGTTTAGCATTAGTTCTCAGTTTGAATTTCAAAACAGTCCTATTTCAAGCAATTCAGTTTAACATAAGAACACGGCTTAGTTCTATTTGACCCTTAGATAGGATCCTATCTGGTGCTACCACTCCCGGCAAGAGCGGACCTGGGATTGATGGTAATGAAGAGGTACTCCGCATTCCCCAAAGCTCCAGCATTACTAGAACCTCACCATCAGATTGTTTTGTATCATATCCAGGACTCTCGTTGGGGAAGTCTTTCTCCTCTGCAGAGAAGCAATCGGTGTATTCTAAAGCTCTGGCAGACTGGACAATATTTCTATCTTGAAACAAAAATAAGTTTTAAAACTGATTATACAAATATCTCTGTAAGAAGTTGTAAACATGGATTGAATATACAGAATAAGAGGACTGTATAAATTTATTTTCTCAGAGTAGTGAGAGTTAAAAAAATATTATATGGATTTCATAAAATAGAATAAGGGGATGATATAGTAAAAAATATTTCCAATTTTTTTTCTGGCAAAATATCCTATTCATAAATAAATACGTATATGGATAAGAACGTAAGATTTTATTGAAACTAGATGAATTGTTGAATTTTGGTAGATTTGTGAATATTGTTTAACTGTTCAGTCACAAAACCCTTTGTTTTTTTTTGGGGGGGGTCTTTTTCTTCTTCTTCCTCTTCTTCTTCTTCAACACAATTTTTATATCAGAATTTTCTCCAATAATTATTCTTGTGAATAATACTAAGTTTAATACAATAAAATTAATTTTTCAAAAGTTTTTATCGATTCGTTTTTTTTTCTTTTCTTTTGTGGTGGGTTTTGTTTTTTAGGGAAGTTTTGTGAATGTTTTAAGGAAAGTCCGAGGACGTTTCCAGATTTTTCATCGGGGCACAATTTTAGCTGTAAGACTTGCTGTCACTCAGATTCAAGAGAAAAACCGTAAGCAAGAGCTGGTGTGAAGAATAATGATGATGATATTAACAATAGGGTATGATTTCTTTGTTGAATGGCATGTTAACCATCGTGGAGTATTTAATGCCAAAGCCATCTTTTTAAAAGAACAACGATGATTCTATTTAACCCATAGCTAGAGGTGGAGTTCATATATTTCCCAGAGGTATCAGCTCGAAAGTGAATGTAATTGCTCGACTAAAGTTCGAATTCGCTTTCTTCTAGGCTGCAGCAGCACTTTCGCCACAGGGATACCCCCAAAAAAAAACAATAACAAGACCTTTGGATAAATTTATAGATTCAAAAACAAAAAAATTTAAGAATAAAAAACAAATTGTAATCACAAATATTTTCTCGGTAAATTTTATTTGATCAAATTACTTGCACTGAGAGTTAATCCGGATGAAGCAACTAAAAGATTGCATGATGAAGTCTTCGGTTGTTTCATGAAATTTGAAGATGATTTTTTAGGTCCTTTAAAAGCTTATCTTTCAATAATTTGCGCTGTGTTTTACTTCCTTCAGCCACCAGATAATGAGGACATGTCTGGGAAGAATCGGTCTTATTACAGTGTTGCGAAACAATTGATCCGCTTCTCTCTGCTGTTCTCTCATTTACTAGTGCCTCTAGAAATAGTAGAAAATAAGTTTAAGATAGATAGATAGATAGATAGATAGGGGGAAAAGGATCAGAGTTGTAACCCTTTAACCGTTGAAATTTTAATGTCATTCATTTATTGGCTGGTCTGTAACCAATCAGCGAAGTGAGGGGCGGTTTTTTCACCTAGCAGACGTTTCTTCTATGAGCGCGCCAAAGTTTATTAAAAAAAAAAAAGTAACGGTAATTTTTTGAAGGGGAATTTGTCCATATTGTCTTTTCCTTTTTTTTTTTTTTTTTTTTTTTTTACAGTAGCAACCGGGGATCTGAGAAGGAGAAAAGAAGAAAACTTTTGGAAAGAAAAATGTTGAAAAAAAAATAAAAACTGAAAGTGCAAAGAGATTGCAGGTTTTCTCTCCAATATAAAGAAAACTGAAGGGAAAAAAGGATATTTTGAACTTTAAAGTAAGTGTTTCTGAATTATTTTTTCATCTACTGAGGAAAAAGACTTTGTTTTGTCCTTTTTAAAGAATAGATTTTCCATTTGAATACAGAGAATAAAGGAAACTTCTCTAGTTCAAAAAAAAATTCTTATTGTCTTTTTTAGTCATGGACACTCGTTCGTTTTTTAATTTGCCTTTGCTGCCGATGTAATCACGAAAGACGTGCCAGAGTAACTTTAAGCAAAACTTAGTGAGAGATAGATAGATAGGTAGATAGATAGATAGATGAGAAGAAACTTAGATAGAATGATATAAAAAACACAATTTCTTATATTTAACAACTATATGTACAATCTTAGTAAATACATTTCTGATTGTTATATAGTAAAACTTTTCTTTTATCTCTACTCGTCATGATTTTCTTTTTTATGTAATCTCTCTCTCTCTCTCTCTCTCTCTCTCTCTCTCTCTATATATATATATATATATATATATATATATATATATATATATATATATATTCTGTTTTCTGTTTATACATACATATACATACATACATATATATATATATACATATATATATATATAAACAGAAAAACAATTATATATATATATATATATATATATATATATATATATATATATATATATATATATATATATATATATATATATATATATATATTCTTTTTTCTGAGATAGATAGATAGATAGATTATCAACTAACAAACTAATTTCGATTATAGTGAGAAGCAAGAGACAATACATTTTTTTTTGCTGCTGCTGCTGCTGCTGCTGCTGCTTTTGTTTTTGCTCGTTTAATCTTTAATATGCTTATTTACAAATGTGGACTGACAGATGACCAGAGCCCTTGTAAAAAATGGTTATTTGTCCCTTAATCCATCCCACCCTATCCAAAGCACATTCACTCCATACCGATATGTACAATCTTAATCAGATATCTTTTTCCAATAGTCCTTTTTTTATCAAAAATAAAGAGAAATCTGTTTTTTGTTTTGTTTTTGTTTTTTCAGCGTTAGAGAATACCGTCGCGAATATATCTAGCAGTTTTTATTCACAGGTCTGCAGGGGTTCGTAGAGTTAAAACATTTTAGTTTAGTTTAATACATTGGTTGATTTATTTGGGGCTACTTCAAAAATTAGTCTTTGGTACTTTGGCTTCTTGGTATTATTGGCCATCGGACACTGTTCGATTGCCCAACTACTCAGTCCGCCTCGGCTGAGAAGTGGCACAAGGCCATATGAGTGGAGCACCTAGTGAGAATCGAACTCACTCGTGAAGGTTTGCAAGTCTAGCTTGTTAACCATTATATCACCCTAGTCCGCCTCTGATTAACTATATTAATCTGTATATTTTATGGAACTGCTTATCGCTGTCTTGACAATCATTAAACTTTTCATTAATAGTTTTATAAGATATGTTTTAAATTACAAATAATTTAGATTTGGTAGAAGTAAGCATGTAAGAAATAATTCTATATCCTGCTTTATTTTCAACTCTCTCTCTCTCTCTCTCTCTCTCTCTCTCTCTCTCTCTCTCTCTCTCTGAAATACACAAATACACACTCATATATACCCGTGTACACACACACACACACACACACACACACACACACAAGAACGATTAATTCAAAATATTGTTCCAAGTGCAATTCCGATCAACTCTATTATTATTTTTCTTTTATGTACGAAGAAAAAGAGACGCTGGTTTTTGCGGTGAAAACTTTGACAGATTATATGGATTTAATTAACACTCGGCGACAGAAGAACAGAGACTCACCACCGAGAGAACGAGCGCAGCTTTCCACTCAAAACAGCAACTGTCTCCACTCCTCCTTAGCACCTAAAAGATGAATTGGCATGGTCTCTCACTCTCTCTCTCTCTCTCTCTCTCTCTCTCTCTCTCTCTCTCTCTCTCTCTCTCTCTCTCTCTCTCCTTCTTCTTCTTCTCCCCCACTCTATTACATACACACACGCGCGTGCGCTTGTGTTGGGGGATTAGCCTCACCTCTGCTATGACCGCGTCACGCTAACAATGACTCGGAAATAGACTACCATAAATAGAACATCCTTTCATTTATTTAACAACTAAATGTACGAACTTAACAGGTACATTTCTCATTGTTAAAATGTTAACATTTGTCTTTTTTTAACACTATTATTTTTCATTCTCAGAGAGAGTGTGTGTGTGTGTGTGTGTGTGTGTGTGTGTGTGTGTGTGTGTGTGTGTGTGTGTGTGTGTGTGTGTTGCCTTATTAACCCTGGCAAGAAAAAATTTTATTGCAAGCAAGAGGAGAAAATTGTTTATATTACTCGGCATTATGGAGGTGCCCGTGGTGTAATGGTTATCTTCGTAGGGGAATGGACACGGCGATACGAGTTCAAATCCTGGACGAGACTAATTGCATTTCACATAGCACTAATACCCTTGGGAAAGGTACGAATCCAATTATTCTCCCTCCAGCTATGGGTAAATAGTAGTACAGACTGGGTTCTTCAGCCTTGGTGAGGCAACTAGTCTAGGAGAAGGAAAACTCTGAATTCAAACCTGTTAAACTCCGCTTAAAAAATTGACCCTGTGTCATATCCTGCCCGAGCGGAGGGGTTTGGTAAATAGGATTACTCGGCATTTCATTAGCTGACGGAGATATGTTACCGCCTTAACTTTAAGAAGTGTGGAGGTCGTAAGAGTAATAATATTTATTACGATTTGAGTCTTATGTTTGAGGATTATATCTCCTAAATAGTATATCTTCTGAATTAAAGTAAAAATAGGAAAGTATTCCAAGTAAAAAATAGAGTGGGGGGAAATAAGGAAGAACTTGAAGACCTGCAAAAAAAGTTAATAGACAATTGTTCTGCAGCTGAAAAAGAAAAAAAAGCACCAAGAATTTAATTATCGTTTTTAAACTAACACAAGTAAGGCGTTCGCACAAACACTTAATCATTGCGTCATAAAAGGGTAAACACAATGTTATTCTCAATGGTCTTATCTTTCAAAAAAATGCAAAACTCATTCACTTGCAACTTCATTAACTAAGACAAATTAACAAAATGATTGATAGTGGTGACACATAACAACAAAACAAAGAAAAATATATTTTCTCCAGAATTTCTAGGTAAATTTGTTTTCAAAGAAACTTCGTCTTTTATTACTTTAGTTCAGAAGATTTTATTAAAACCCGATAATTAGCAGATCTAGGGCGAATTTTAAAAAAAACGCAAGTGTGCGTTTCTGTAAACTGCCTTAAATCTGTTTAATAAATTGTCTTTTTATTCCTCTTTCATTCATATGTGACCATCCAAATATATAAAACATTGTTTAAGATAGATAGATAGATAGATAGATAGATAGATAGAAATAAAGAAAGATAGATAGATTGTAAATAACTTAAAGATAGATAGATAGATAGATAGAAAGAAAGAAAGAAAGAAAGAAAGAAAGAAAGAAAGAAAGAAAGAAAATAACTGTAAGATAGATAGATAGATAATGAGAGCAAGAATAAGCACATAAACATTGGTGAATAAAATGCTTACAAATTTCTAAATGCCAATCATTTTTGGCCTTCAGCCATAACCAGGTAATGTTTATTTCAAGACTATCAATATTTCAAGACTGAAAGCTAATGAATGCCCAAGGATTGATTTCAACTGTAAATATAACTGATTTTGTCGTCCGATTTTACCGAAGTTTTTTTTTTTTTTTTTTCAAATATGGGTGCTCTTTGCCTTTTTTTCTTTTTTTTTTTTTGTTTTGTTTTGTTTTTTTTTCTGGGTGGGGGTCTCAAAAATGTCATTAAGTAAGAACATCAATCTATAAAAGGTAATGGATTTTTAGATAATGAATTTTTAACATTTAAAATGGAATCTAAAGAATGAGAGTGTAATTACTTGAGGGTTAAAATGTTATATTTGTGGTTGGTTTAATTTGTTGTCGAGTCCATTTTGAGTTAAGGTTTCAAGACCTAAAATCTATCCTTCTTCATGGGTTTCTAGAATTGATGTAGCGTTTGATTAGTTTTTTATATCTCTCTAATTGTGAGTTTAGAGGCCCTGTTAAAGTTTGCAGGCGGAAAGGTTGTTCTACTGGGAGAATTTCATAGATTTAATTCTGTATCTGTACTTCTTTATCCTAAGATTAAAAGGCCATTCTTATTTCACTTTATATTATTTGAAGCAAAATGTCTGTTCCAAAAAGTAGATGATACTTTATATATATATATATATATATATATGTAAAAAAATACGACAATAACATAAAAGGACAATGGAAAAGATATTTAGATGATTGTTTCACATTCTGAAAATGCCCATGGGAAGACATTAACGAACTACACAACCTACTCCAAAAACCTACACCCCAAAATAAAGTTCACTATGTACCACAGCTCAAAAGAACTACCATTTTCAGATATCCTCATAAAAAACGAAAATGGCCAAATCCTGATCATCTCAAAATTTAATGCGTTCTTTTTTGGCAGTATATTACATATCAATCCAATACGTTGGCCACTACCCCAAAGGGACTCCCTTAAAAATATTGTATATATATATATATATATATATATATATATATATATGTGTGTGTGTGTGTGTGTGTGTGTGTGTGTGTGTGTGTGTGTGTGTGTGTGTGTGTGTGTGTGTGTGTGTGTGTTGAGGCATAAATAATTTTCGTTTTAGTAAAATGAAATGCATTCATAGATAATTCAACAAGGAATTATTTCACTCAATACTATATTCGCCATTTTTAATCACCTTTTGCCATTAATCAGATAGCTTGTTGTTTTCTCTCAAGTAAAATTCAAAGTTTCGAACACAAAGAAGTTTTCATCAGATCTTAAGAAAAAAATTTTGTCATTCAGAGCATTTTGGAGTGAGATGAAAATAACTTTGAGCAATGTCTGCTGAATATGATGGATCCAGAAAACAGATCAGCCTAAATCCATTCTTTTCCTGCGTAATCATTGCTAAATATGGCATTTAAAGATGCAAGAAGAGTGCATACGTTGCAGTTGTTGAGATTATCCGTCTGCATTGAGTATCTTATTGCTGTTTAAAAATTCAAAATGAATAATACCTTGGTAATCTCATCTTACACGCAGCATAACTTTTCTTTCATGAAACTCTGTCTTTTAGATATAGTACGGAGATTCATCTTTGTCAATCCACTGCATTTTGTGTTGAACATTGTCATAAAAAACCCATTTTTTGTCAACCGTAATTCTTGAGAAATGGCCCGTTTATCTGCTTTGAAAGAAGAGTTTTCGCAATAGATATGTAATCTTCTTTATTCTTCTCTCTATAAAGAACGAAACGTCCAGCTTGCTCACTTCACCTATTTTTTTCAAGAGGCGACAGACTATATATTGGGATATGTTGAAGTCAAGTGCTAATTCTCAAGTAGTTTTGCGTAGGTAGCATACCACCCATTTTCTTAAGGCATCTAGATCAAGGTCTGATGAGCGTCCTGATCTGAGTTCATCTCACAATGACGTATAAACAGAATGACTCTTTGAAAACCATTTTTGGACTTGGTGGCCAATAATGACACCATGATCATAAACACTAAAGATTTTCTTTGCTGTTTCCGTAGCTTTTTTTGCTGTTCATAAACTCGTACAACATTATATGTCCTATATGCATTTTCAATTCATCCCTTTAACGAGAGTGGAATCATAGATTAAATTATGATACACACTCTTTCACTTCTGAAATAAGAATGACCAATGAAGAAATCGGGTAAGTTCAGGCTGCGTTTAAAACATCGGAAGTTTGACATGCTTGATTATAACTTGCTTTTTAAAACGGAAATTATTTGTGACTCAACTCACCACATATATATAATGTTTATATGTGTGTTTTAACGCTTCACAAAGAGCACAAATAATACACTCTAATCTAAGACGGAAATTTCGATCTTTTCATAATTTAATTTTGGTTTGGTGCTATTATAATCTCTTACAGTACAGTACAAAATTCTTCGATCAATTTCAACAATTCTAAATTTTTACTAATTGCCAATATATAAGTGGATGTGTCACATTAAGTTTTTTACAAATGAAAAAAATTGGCCTTGTTGAAGTCATTTCCACACCTAATCATTATATTTTGTTGTAAAAGTTCTGAATGATGGAGGAAGTTGCAGACCAACCAAAAAATGGCCATGCAAAAGTTTTCGGCCACCTCACATAAGCCTTTCAAGATGCAGTCTTTTAAAAGAGAACAATTTCCATGATGAAAACTTATAGCATAATTGTCTTTAATTGGAATCATTTTTGAGATGAGGCTTCTTAATCTGAGAATTAATTTTTCTTTTTATTTCGGGTCGGAGGTCAATATGCAACAAAATGTTCCATTGCTAATATGCAAATAACTTTTTCCGCAACAGTAACGATTTAAAAAAATATAGTGAAAATTTTTACATCTAAAATTATGGCAAAAAATTCGAAAGAAATGAGGATGAAGATAGACAAGATGACCTTGAATGTGAACCAACGAATAATTGTCAAAGAACTCGAAATTTCAAGAAGTGGTATCTCAGAAATCATCCAAAAGTTTCAAGGCACGGGAAATGATTCGAATCGACTAACATTTGGTCACCCTCGGAATCTGTCGCACAGTATGGTACAGAAACTGATTATGACAGGAAATTCTCACATAAAGAAGATTGCAGGATAAGTGAGTGATGGATGCGACTTGTCCAATTTGGTGTCAGTAGATACCACTAAGCACATCTTTTGAGAACATGAACTGAAGTGTATTGCAGCTAAAAAGCCAACATTAACCAAAAAGGATTTGAAGACAAAATTAAGTTGGTCAAAGAAGTATGAACAATGGGATGCAGACGCTAGGAATAAGGTCATATTCAACGATGAAACTAGGATGGAGCTGCATTCAAATAAGCGAGAATTTGTCAGAAGATCTCCAGGAAAGCGAAAGTCCACTTTATATGACATACACGATGAAGTTTGAAGGTAAGAGTTTGATGCTTTGGAGATACCTAAAAAGTGAGAGTTCAAAACAGCTGGTTAAAATTGACGGTAACTTGAATAGTGGCAAATAGATCGAGTTGCTTAAGAACAATTTGATACCAGACTTAGATGAAGGTAAGATTTTTTTTAGCATGACAGAGCTCCATGCTACAGATCCATTGTAACACATTAGACTTTGGCAGATGATTGCGTTACTGTATTGAAAGATTAGTCAGCTCAGAGCCCTGACTTAAATATCACTGTGGAAATGTGAAAAGAACTAGAGAGAAAAGTTTTTCTGAAGAATCCACACAATCTTTAAGAGTTGTGAAAGCTCAGCTACTGAGAATGGCATCTTATATCAGGGAAGATGGTAAAAGATTTGTACTCATCTTTTTCTCGGCGCACTGAAACAATTATTCAAGCTAAGGAAAGCATCAAGAAATATTAACAGTGTACTGTAACTTTTTGAAATGAACATTATGCCTGTGGCGCAGCGAATAGAGGCGTTGAGTCTCTACGGTTCCAGGTGAGCATTTTCAGAAGATAGCGATTTCAAATCTTACTCAAGCCGGCCAGAGGTTTACTTGGTCAAAAAAACGTGGTGCGATAGACAACAACTATGGAAGGCAGTAATTACTGGGGATACGGTTACAAGACTCAGCATTCCTATCCGAGGTCGCGGTAAATCACCTGAAGAAGGCCAGAGGTGAAATTTGGCCGAAACGAATTGAAAGAAGAAGCAACACAAAAATTACCAAGTTGAAAACAAAAAAGTCCGAAATAAATTTAAAAAAAATTAATTCTCAGATTGTCCTTATTGCTATTTTACCTCTGTCCACGTAACTGGGTATAAAAATCGCCAAAAGAAAATATTAAATCCCGTTACTCTCCGTTTCCCAAATTTAAATGCTTTTCCTTTCTCATGAATCAAAGTTGTTCTGCTTTAATAAGAATACGGAAACTATGCTTGTTATTGCTAATTCAAACAAGTACTGCTGATCACAAATTATGTTATGACCTGCGTGACAAAAAATCAGCATCTAGATCTCGGCATTGGTCTGGACCGGGTTGTCCTGAATATGACTCTATAAGGCTACAGTTCTGGAGATGTGGGGAGTCTAGAGTTAATCTTTCATTACCATTACTCCTACGTTCCACTCTGTGCCAATTAGGCTCCCATCTATGTCAAATAGATCTGTTTAAAATTTATTCGTATTGGATAGGAATACTTGATCCAATATAACTGTAAAGTGTTTATATTAATTGTTTATATTATATTATTATGATAGTTATTTAAAACTGTAATTGTTTACTCAGAATCATAATTAGTTTGCTGCTTTCTCTTATGTGACTAACTGTTTTAAATCCAGCCAAGTCGATTCGGACTGTAGAATACGCCGACGGTATCTCTACCAACGAGTGTACTTTGCATGACACAAAACCATCTGATGGTGAGGCTCCAGTCCTGGAGCTTTGGGGAATGTGAAGAATTCCTTTATTGCCATTACTCCTGGTCCACTCTGACCCGGAGTGATAGTACCTGTTAGGGTTGCATCTATAGATTAAATAGAAGTATCTAACCATTTATTTTACTTGAAACCATATGATTGTGTGCAAACAATTGACTATTATTGAACAGAAATAATCACGCAAAACTATATGATTATTAGCATAAGATAGAAATACGTGAAACCATACAACTGTGGGCAAATTATTTGAAATGGGTGGAAGAAACCCGTTTCTTGCAAAAACAGAATACATGTTCGAGATTCGCCTAATGAGCATTAGTCTGAAAAAGCCCGCATTGTCTTTATATTTCACTTTTAGAAATCTTGGTTGAAGAAAAAAAACCTCAACCACTTGCAGCACTGGATGACACTTTATTGGATGACTTCACGTCTGACAAAGATACGGGATTTTCTATCTTTTAGTTTACTAAATAAATGATATTAAGACTCTTATTCATACAACTGCTATTGCGAAGACAAAAACAGCAGTGCCACTAACAAAACCTTCATAAGGTATAACTCATTTTTATTTGATGCACCCTATTTCGACAGTCCAATATATATATATATATATATATATATATATAAAAATCCAAAAAAGATAATTCAAATATATAATCTCAACCATCTTTTCAGTTTTTTGTTTTTGTTTTGTTTTGTTTTTTACGTTTTTGTATTTTTAGAGTGCTCACTGCTTGTTATATGAAAGAGCTGTTATTATTTGAGGATGTGTCAAAAAGTAATTCCTTCTTCTTTAGCAGAGCAATAATTACCGACACAGGAATACGCATCAAATTCTGTTGACTATTCTTTCTGGTTGATTTCTTGCCAAGAAGAGAAACAATAAACTCTGAGGCATACATTGTAACCCTGACAAGGCTCAGAGAAAGAATCCGACGAGTGATATCCAACTTGCCAATCGATAATGTCCTCCTTCTGCATGACAATGCTCGACCACACACAAGCCTCAGGACAAAGAGAACAATCGTCTCATTCGAGTGGACAACTCTACCGCGTCCTCCATACTCACCAAATTAGGTGCCTTCAGATTATCATCTCTTTTGCTCCATGAAAGAGGAATTAAGTGGCAAACATTATTCCAGTGACAAAGAAACGAAAGCTGCGTGGATGAAATGGCCCAAAAAATAGTCAATAGAATTTTACGAGGCAGAGATACATGCTCTCAGTCGAAGGTGCAGCATTGCTATTGAGAGAAACAGTGACTAGGCTAAGAAGTAGGGATGTAATCTTCTGAGGACCAGCTTCATTTTGATGTATGATACATGTTCCTGTGTCTGTAATTATTCCTGTACTAAAAATCCCACCATCGTCACTATTTACTCAGCCTCGCTACTGAGTGGGAGGGGGTTGAATTCAGTGTTTTCTTTCTAGACCAGTTGCCTTTACCAAAGCTAAAGAGCCCAGTCTGTCCCATAACTGGAAATAAAAAAATGGAAAAAGTCTCTTTTTATTATATATATATATATATATATATATATATATATATATATATTGTTTACACGTGCACACCTATACACGCATATATACACATTTGGGCACAGGACCCGAAAAAGAGAGCGGGATGGGGACATGAATGGTCTTCGGTTGACTATCTTACCCTTCCTTTGCTTCATTTATCACCCATTCATACTTCTGAAATCTTTTATTCATTCGTTCAGTCACGCCTAGCATTCACCAAAATACCACATTCTCTCTATGAGTTACCTTGTTGGATTCATATCTTTTCCAAGGCCAAGCAAAGTAAAAGGCTAATAGACTCGTCCAGGATTTGAACTTGACTCACCGAGACATTTTCCTACAACAATATCCGTTATGTCACCAGCATTTCTATTAATCGTAAATAATGTTTAACAAAATCCATATTATATGAAAGATATTACAACTAGGACTGCAATTAAATTTATACACACAAACCAAACTATATTCTATTCTTACCTTTTCCATTTTGCTTCGTTGCACCTTTAGCCAAATCAGCACATTGAAGATCACAGTGACTCCTTGTTTGAACATTAAGCAACGAGCCACCCGAGACTTCTGCAGTAAGTTTACAGGTTCCGTTATTTGTAGTTTCACGGTGAATACTGTTGGGTTGAACATTGCTTTTAGTATTTGTTACATAGGTTTTATTTTCTGTTACTCTGTCAGAACAACGTTGGCACACATTATCATGCTCGACAGAATTCTGACTTCGACTTGTCATACTCCCTTTTGAACTATTGCTGTCCCGAATTTCTCGACAATCTGATTTCAACGGACTAAAACGTAGGTCAATTTTGATTTGAAGGCGTTTACTGCAGAAACAGTGATCATAAGATAATTCTTGACACTGACTCTCCGTTTTCTTTAAACTGTGAACGTCTGCTTGCTTATTGGAATGAAGATGCTCCGCCAGAGGTTGCTGCTCGTCTATGACTTGATCGTCAAATTCTTCAGGATGGAAGATTTCGTTCTGATCTTTGCTTTCTTGAATGTAGCATTCACATTTATCGGACTTCAAATTTTCGGTATTTAATTGTGTTTTGTGACTGATTTGATTGTCAAATTGTTCCAGATTAATGAATTCGTTTTCATCTTTCATTTCTAGAATGTGGCAGTTGCACTTATCAGACTTAAAATGTTCCGTACCTAATCTCTGTTCAGTACGACTTTGGGGATAGGCATCATTTGGCACTGTTGAAATTACCGTAGAAACTGTATCAAAGTTTATTGTTGAGGCATCTGAATCCGTATTATCATTCTTTACGATATATTTGCTCACACTTTCCGGTCCGATAAGATATTTCAGATGCTGTACACAATGGCCGTTATCTTCTGTTTCTGCGCTCGAACACTGTTCGATACATATGCAGTTTTTTATTTCATCGGCCCTCTGGTTTTGATTTGTGGGGTCTGGACAAATTCCGGTTTTTGATTCTGTTGCTGAATGTTCGTTTTTATTTTCCATCCACACTTCATTTTTATTATCACTTTTCGTCGAGCCAATCTCGGCCCTCTCTTTTAAGATTTTAGCTTTAACGGACCTTTCATGAACCGCCCTGTCTAAAGATGGATCCGCAGAGAAAAAATCCTCAGTGTCGGGGTTTTCCCAGTTGTGTTCAGTGGAACCAGCCGTTAGGTACATCTGTCTTTTTAATGACGAGGACACAGTCGATGCTTCGCTGCTCGTGACACTGTCACTTCCTTTGCTATATAAGCTATCTACACGAGGTGGCAAGCTAAATATTGCTGACATCAGCGGTAAAGTTCGATTCCTGCTGCCATGTCCGTGAGGGTTATCAACATTCCAGCCCTGTGATTTTCTATCAGTGAGTTCTGTAAACATATCGATATGCCCCTGATGCACATTCACGTGAACTTGCGCCGGTGAAGCAACTGACTGGTGCAAGCTGTGTTTTTGCTTCCCAGTTTCTAATTGATTCCTTAATCGCTTTTTGTGACATTTCTGTAGAATATTCGAACAGTCCCAGAATTCATGGTTTTGTGCTACTTCTCCAGCAGTGAGATTTTCACTGTCACGAATCCTCTCGTCACCGCCATATTTGAGCAATATTTTGAGAATGTCGCTTTTGCCCCAAGAGGCAGCGATATGTAAAGGTGTAGATCCGTCATTTGTCTGTAGATTGGGATCAGCGCCGTTTTTAAGTAACAATTTTGTGATTGACTTTGTCGTTCCTGCTCCCAAATGAATCGCAGCAAAATCTTCACCCGGAATGACGGCATTCGGATCAGCTCCATCTTCGAGCAATTCCTTAATTTTATCCCGGTCCTTTTCCAAAACTGCAGCTCTCAATTTTTGACCGATCTTTATCATTTTAAATAGTCTGTTTGGTCAAAAGCGTCTCAGTGATATTTGTGGTTCTACACATGAGCTGTACATTCGATATGCCCAGCTATTTACGTCACATAAAATGACGTCACCTAAATCTAACATTTACTTGGCTAACGTCTTTTCCCAAAACAACATTAAAGAAAGAACTAGAATCTCATATAATAATGTTTGTCTGTTGATTTAATGACGACCATTAACTGAGCCAAAACTGAATAACTGAACTACGCCGGTGATTCATTTATAGAGGTCAAAGCTTGTATAGGATTGATTGATTAATTGATTTTAACGGCATGTTAACCTGTGTAGAGTTATTCTATGCCTGTTAGAGATAAAATCAGTGTATTCTAAGCCTCATCAGCCGGGCGTGTTTGTATAGGAATTTGGTTTGGTTTGTTTTATTTATTTAAAGACATATCAACTCCTTATGGGTTAGCTTATACCGAAATTTGATTGATTTGTAAATCCTTGATTACAATCATATCTTTAAAATTTCAACTTTCCATTGCAGTCATATTTTTTAGATCGCACTTTTTTATTTGATTTTAATGATAATTTGTGTGCACACAAATTATATTGTATCAACTATTCCGGTCTAATAATCTTTTCAAAATTATTTAGTTTTAAGTTACTATTCCAATTCAATAATGAATATTTGTTTGCATAGAGTTTTATGATTTCATGTATTCCAATCTGACACAAATAATTCGCAATAAGTCACTAGTGATAATAAACCAAAATAAATAATTATAGCTTGAAGTAGATATTCTTAATACAAACGATTTGCTCATAGATATATGGTATCATGTATTACTCTTTAACACCAATAATCTGCACACAATTATATGGATCCAAATTACTTATAATAATAACCCTTAGTAAACAATCATCATCATCACCATCATCATCATGTTGCGCCGCCAGCGCCTCTCTCTCTCTCAGACCCTCTCCTGCCACCCTTCTCTACTGTCCATCACTCCCAGTTGGTCTTCAAGGCTATATCCTGTATCATCACAGAGCTAATGTATGTAGGTTCTAGCTGGTCGTCCAGCCTTTACTCGTCCATGTGAAGGGGCCCACGGGAGTTATGAGTTTATCCCTAGTTCTCCAGCAGTGTCCCGCATGTCTGGTTCGTCTAACTTGGATATTTTTCGTGATAGGTGGTAAGTGGCCGTACAGCTGTTGCTTTGTGGGGCGCTGCCTCCAGGACTTGTTTAATATTGTTCCCAACATTCTTGTGTAATTACCGTCAAGCTCCATACTTTTAGTTAGCGTCCATGTAGCGCGTCCATACAGCAGCATTCTTGAATTATTTGCACACAGTTATATGGTATCAGTCATTCCAACATAAGTTTCAAACAGATATATTTGGCTCATAGATGGAACCTTAACAAATACTACCACTCTGGATCACTGTAGACCTTTAAGTAATGGCAATGAAGGCGTACTCGAAATTCCCCAGAACTCTAAAACTGGGGCTTCAATACCGGATGAAGTTTAGAGTCCTACCCAAGATACCTTATTATGAGATGTTTTACCCACCTTCAGAGGATACATTCTAAGACAGGGCATGTTTGTATAGGAACAGCCACACTTTTTGGAGGAGCTGATAACATAACAACGGTACACCACAGTGCTGCAATTTCTCTAAACAACACTTCTCAAGTTTTGAATTCAGAGTTTTCCTTTTTTCTAAGAGTAAAGAGCCTCATCTGCCCTACTATTAATCCATACCTGGAGAAAAAAAGACACAAATTCCTGCCTTTCCCATGTGGTTGGAGGCGCGCATAGTTTAGAGGTTATCGTCGTTAAGAAATGAACTCGATATCCTGAGTTCCAATCCTACCTAAAAACGTTTTACTTGGAGCTAATGCATTTGGGAAAGACAGAATTCGTCTCTTCTACCCAATCCCATATATGGATAAATAGTTGATGAGGCCTGGCTCATTAGCCTCGGTATGGCAAAAAAATTAGAAGATAACCTCTAAAGATAAAACATTCACTTATTCTGCGCTCGGACATGGAAAAACGTTTTTGTCTCATGGATCTCATAAGATATCGCTCATAGATAAGGCTAAATCACCAAAATTATAATTTAAAAAGCATCATATTCAGTATAGATCCCAGTCGAACGGGGCTGTAGAATACACCGACTGCATCTCTGCAGAGGGGTAAAACCCCACTCTAATGAGTACCCGAAACATGACATTAAGCCATCTGATGGCGAGGCTCCAGCGTTGGAGATTTGGGAAATGTGGAGTACCCTATCATTGCTATTGCTCCCAGGTCCACTCTGACTCGGATAGGTAGCATCTGATAGGGATCTATCTATAGGTCGAATAGAACAAACTGTGTTCAAACAAATGACTGGTGTTAAATTGTGATTGTTATATATCAATACTTGAAACCATTTAACTGTGTGCAAAAAATAGCTCAGGCTCGTTTAAAATCATATATATGATATATATGTATAAAGAGGATTTGGTATTAGATAGCCTACACTGGTTGAGATGCCATAAAACCAAACCAAACCAAACAATTCAGAATAAAATACACCAAAATAAAACTATTTTTAAAGAAAAACATCAGATATTTAAAGGTATCTGAAATTTTGCAACTCATAAACTGTCTTCGAAATGATAGACAGCTCCAAATCCTAACTTTCACTGTGTATATGAATAAAATTTCTGAATTCTTGGAAATGTAACCACAAGTCGTTTATGATTAGTTGAAACAGAAATGAAACATTTTAAAATTTTAAATTCATACATCAATTTTCATTGATTGAAATTCACAAGCTAAATTTGTAAGGTGTCTTATAAATTATCTTCACCACTTTAGCTTTCTACATTCTGATGTCTGGTTACAACTATTGAGTCCACTTCACATTTAGAAAATTATCTGAAAATGTCTACTTAAATTTTTTTTATTTTTGTAACCCTCTCCTCGTCGCATTTCCTATCACCTGAATCTATAACATAACGCTAAAAAAAAGAAGGCATTACATTTTAAGATAATCAGTATATTTATACTCTTTTCACACAAACTGCATGAATTAAATTTATTTAGGTTAGCTTCGAATAAAGAAGAAATTCGCCCATACTTGGAAATCTAAATCGTCTAAAACCCACTCATAAATTGACTTTCTATGTTTGTCCTTATAGCAAAAAAGAAATTATCTTCAACTGAAATATCTAAATCATATAAACCCCAATACTGATAACAATATAAAAAGTTCATAACCGGAAGAGAAAAGTAGAACCTTTATTTATAGCAGCACAAAATAAGGCTACCAAGACTAAATATGTCAAAGCAAAAATTGATAATACGCAACAGAATAGATAGTGTAGGTTGTGTAGTAAGAGAGATGAAACAGTTAATTGGTTGCTTGCTTGGTTAATTATGTTTTATGCCATATCAACCATTCCAGCTTATTTGATGCCAAATCCTGTTTATACATGATCTTTAAGTGAATAGTTTGTAGGTGACATTTTTAAACGAGCCAGAGCTTATATCCTTGCACACAGTTAAATAGTTTCCAGTATCGCAATTTATTGTTTCCAAAATGTCATCAAACACTAATAGTTCTATTTGCACGCAGTTAAATGGTTTCAAGTATTGCTATGTAATGCTAATAGTTCAGTTTAATATTAACCATTTATTTGCACGCAGTTAATGGTTTCCAGTATAATAAATGGTTGAATAGTTCTACATAACATATTGATGGAACCCAAGCAGATACTAAAACTCCGGGTCAGAGTGAACCGAGGAGTAATAACAATAAAGAAATTCTCTACATTCCCCAAAGCTCCAGGACAGAAGCTTCACCATCAGATGGTTTTGTGTTATACCCAGTACTCTCGTTGGGGGGAGGTATTAGAGATGCAGTCGGCGTATTTTACAGCCCGAGCCGACTAGGCTAGAGATGAAACAGTTAATCACATAAGAGAAACTGACACAAAAGAAATACAAGAGTTGGCAGGACTGAGTAAAAAGGTGTGCGAGAGATTAAAATTTGGCAATTCTGATAATTGGTGTTTGCACCATCCAGATATTTTTCAAACCAAATAAAACATTGAAAATGTAATTATAATTGTAGTAAAAAACGACTACATAAAGAATGATAGTATAAACGAACAACGAACACAATTCCCTAACTTCTAAGCATAAAATAACCCCAGATGAGTTTACATACGGTTAAAATAGATCAGTCAACTTCCTCATCATCATCATATCGCGCTGGTAGCACGGATATCCCTGACCCTCTCTCACCACTCCTCCCTATCGTTCATCACCCTAGGTAGGTCTTCAGGACAACATCCCGTATCCTCACATAGCTGCTGAATGTACGTTCGTGCTGGTCGTCCTGCTTTTGCGCGGCCATGTGTGGGGATCCATAAGAGTACATCTCTTATGAGTTCATCTCTGCTTCTCCAGCAGTGTCCTGCATGTCTGGTTCGTCTAACTTGAATAGTTTTCGTGATAGGGGGCAGGTGGCCGTACAGTTGGTGTCTTGTGGGGTGTTGCTGCCAGGACTTGTTCAGGATTGCACGCAGCATTCTTGTGTAATTGCCATCTAGCTTCTTCTCCAGCCGTTTTGTTAGCGTCCATGTAGTGCATCCATATAGCAGTATCGATGTGTTCAAATGGGTAACTTATTTTTTATTTGAATGGATTGAGTAGTTGGTTAGTTGGTTTATTGGATTCACGGCACGTCAACCCTTGTTTGTTTATCTAACACCGAAGCCAGCTTTTTAAAAGCAATTATATGGTTATAAGTAACTAATAATAATCATTTGTATGAAATTAGAGCTTCAAATAACTATTTTTCATAAAAATAATTTATAAAAAATTTCATGTATTCCTCTCTGATAACAAGCAAGGAGTTATATGGTTTCAAGTAACAATACCTACCTAATAATAATCACTTGATTGCACGCAGTCATATGTTTCAAGTATTCATATCTAATAGAAATCATTTTCAAACAGATCTATTTGATTTGTCTAAATCTCTGAGATGAAACTTAATAATTGTTATTACTTAGAATATTCAGACTATTGACCTCATCTTTACTGTTATACTCACAAAGTTTCGGCTAATACGTCCTTCTTCAGGTGTTTCATGTCAAACTCGAGGTTGACCTACATTCTTTATTTGTCTTTTAACGGTCAATCTTTGGCTAATTCAAACACGGAGAGTGGTGGAAATTCCTTATTTCTCTTCTCTCTGTGGGAGACCACGTGACATTAGTCTTTAGATCTATTTGACCCCTAGATTGGACCCTAATAGGTACAACCATTCCGGTTTAGAGTGGACCTGAGAGTAATAGAAATGAAAAGTCACTACACAGTCCCTACAACTACAAAACTGGAGCCTCATCATCAGATGTAGTTTTGTATCATACCCAGGATACCTGCCTTTGTGCCAAGGCTGTTATATCCATTCTCAATAATAGGGGAGGCTATTACACTGAATGCTTTAAAATCGCTTTAGACCTACACTCGGCGTTATTTCTACTATTATAGTTCATAGTCAAATCTCAAACAAGAACAAATCACCCATTATCAGCGAGCAATTCACATCTTCACAGTTTTCATCGGTGTCTGCTTTGCCAAGTTGCTTTTAGTAACGGTCATTCATTTAGTTAATCAAAGTGCTCTTTACAAAAACAGGTAAAATGTACTTGTCTTTTGGTTGCAAAGTCCATTATGGTTTCGAAGACACACAGTGATCAGCAGTTACGTTCTCTAATGGACTTGAAAATGTTATGGTTAAGCAAAGAACAAGAACAACAAGAAAAAGAGATAGATGAAAAAGAGAAAAAGATGAAGAAGAAAGCAAAGTAGAGAAGCAAAAAGAAGAAACGGAATTAGAAAAGCAAGAAGAAGAAGAAGAAGATGAAGAAGAAGAAACAATACTAATACTAGTAAAATTTCTTTTCTTCTATTGATAAAAATTGGGATATAAAAATATACTTCAGTCTGGGTAGAAATGAAAGTAATTACAAAGATATTTTTGTATGTAAAAATAACCCGGCAAATACGATATGTACGTGGTGCATTCAATAGGTTTCCAGACTTTTTTTGTACAGGCATCTAAAATTGACGTAGACTCTTGAAAATTCACTATGTTATTTCTATACATCCTATGCGATGACAGACCAATTTTTATGATTTCATGTTCAAATGAACAGCTACAGCAGCAATTGGAATACACCCTACTAAAGCCTGATTGTCACAGCCGGTGAATTTCAAAAATGCAATCTGGACGTGAGGAAGAACGATATGCAATAAGATTGTGTTTTAAACTTGGAAAAAAGGCCACAGAAACGTATAAAATGCTTCAGACTGTTTTTGGAGCATCTTGCATGAATCAAGCATCAGTTTTTGAGTGGCATAAGAGATTCAAGGAAGGCAGGGAGTCTGTAAGGAATGATGAGAGGTGTGGGAGGAGTCAGGAAGTCAATACAGTAGAGTTAATTGGCTAAAGGGTTAGGGTTACTATGTTGAGGTTTTAAGGGAGTTCAGGAAAAGATTCCGTCGGAAGAGGCCAGCACTCTTCAAATCAGGTCAGTGGCATTTCAACTAGGACAATGCACCAGTCCCCAACTCCATCCTTGTCACAGACCATTTAACCAAGATGGGCATCAAGACAGTTCCTCAGCCTCCCTATAGTCCAGACCTTGCTCCCTGTGACTTGGTTATTCCCTAAGCTCACAAGCTGTCGTTATGAAACAATTGAGGAGATGAAAGAGTCTGTGACGAAGGTCATTGATACGCTCACACAATAGGGCTACGATGGGGCCTTCGAGAAGTTGTTGGAACGGTACAATAAGTGCATTGCAGCCGGAGGAGATTACTTCGAAGGGGACTAGAGTTTCATGTGTGTACTATCAATAAAAGTGCCCATACAAAAAATGTCTGGAAACTTATTTAATGATCCTCGTAATAGCGAAATTTTTGTTTGAGCTATATACTTAGAATTATCTAAATTAGAAGTAAAGCTATTTCCAGTTTGATCTGCAGCTTATTGATAATTTTGAGAAATCTTCCTTTCCATTATTGTGTACTGGCTAAAGTGCAAGACTTCAGCCTCGAAGTAAGAAAGTTCTACCGCCAGTCGCGCTATTACGTTCACTTTCGGACTAATACACTTGGAAACAGTATGAATTCTTTTATCCCCCATAGTATGGGTTAAATAGTATCCTTGTTATTGTTCCAAAAGGATGACTTTGGCATTAGATAACCTGCGATGGTTGATGTGCCATTAAACTAAGAAACCAAACCAAATCCCTCTACACTGATCTTTTTTATCTATCATACTAAAATTACTAAATATTACTAATACTAATACCAAGAGTAATATTTAGTTGTTTTTTTTTTTTTTTGGTATCACATATACTGTTAAAGCCATTATTGGAGGAAAATATTAGCGGAGAACAATGGGGTCTTAGTCCCAAAGTGAACATAATCGCGTGAGTGGAGTTCGAACTCGCTTACTACGGTGTCACACACCAGCACAGTAGCCACTTTGTCACTAGGATTCCTTCGTATATAATAGGATCGTAGCAAGACAGCACACCATTGCGAGATTTTTTTTATTACAGCAAAAACTAAAAATACTTGTTTTAGAATAAAAAAAAGTTCCAGTCCAATCGCAACTAAATGATAATACGGGAGAAGAATTTGCATACGAGATGAATGACATCTTTTATCTATCAAATTATCGATATAACAGAGGTAGCTATTCAATGTTAATCAATTTTTCTTCCTAGATTACTCCTTCTCAAATAGAAATCATTATCGTATATACTTGAGTAATGAACGACTTCATGAACTGAACGACCTCTAATTTTTAGCCGCAAAAAGCTGTTTTATCGTATATCGCATGAAATGAACGACACCTAATTTTTAGCCACAAATGCAGTTTTTATCTTATATTAGGTGTAATAAACGACCGTTAATTTTTAGCTATGATAGCCTACAAAAATATTTTTTCAATATTTCTTGTCTTTAAGGTGGAACGATTGGTCATTCATTTCACGAATGTATACAATTGGCTGGTAGTATTTATTTGTCTACTCACTAAGACAAAGTGTGGCCCATGGTTTTTTTTTAATGCGGAGGGGCCGGGCACGAGTCGAAGCTCAAATGCGCGGCCGGTTCCAAAAATGACTTGAGCCCCGTGGCTCACACTAATAGTTTTATTTTCACTCAGTTAAATGGTTTCAAGAATTCTTATCAAATACAAATTATTCTTTTTAGTATAAAAAAATTGTTTACACACACTTAAATGACTTAAAATATTGCTATCTAACACCAACAGTTTTATTTGCACACAGTTAAACGGTTCTAAATATTGCTATGTAATACCAATAATTCACTTTTGCACTCTGTTAAATTGTTTCAAGCATTCCTTTCTAACAATGATTATTCATCATTTATTTGCACACAGTTAAATGATTTCTCGTATTCCTATGTAACACTTAATGTTCAATTTAACAATCATTTGTTTGCATACTGTTGAATCGTAAAACAGTTCTATTTGACCCATAGATAGACCTCATACAAGTACTACCACTCCAGGTCAGAGTAAACCTGGATACAATGGCAATAAAGAGGTAATCCACATTCCCCAGAGCTCCAGAATTGGAGCTTCACCATTATATTGTTTTGAGTCATATCTACGACACTCGTGGAGTCGAGGACTTACCTCTGGGCAGAGAAGCAGTCGGCGTATTCTACAGGCCAAGTCAACTGGACTCGAGTATATAGGGCACTTAATTCAGTTTTTTCTTCCTTATTAAACTACTTTATATCTTCTCACTTCTTTTTCTTCGTCTTGAAGTTTAATTATCTTTCCTTATTTTTATTTATTTTATTTTTTTTACACTTCAAAGTCTTTTCTCTTTATTATTTCCTTTCTTCTCCATTTTGCACTCATTTTCTAGGGTTTTCATAACCGGAAGAGAAAAGTAGAATCTCTATTTATAGAAGCACAAAATAAGGCTACCAAGACTAAATATGTCAAAGCAAAAATTGATAATACCCAACAGAATAGAACGTGTAGGTTGTATAGTAAGAGAGATGAAACAGTTAATTGGTTGTTTGCTTGGTTAGTTATGTTTCATGCCATATCAACCATTGCAGGTTATTTTCTAGGGTTTTTAACTCTTCTATTCATCATCTCTTTTCACCAATGCGTTCATTCACAAACTGACTAAATAAACTTCGTAAAAAATCGCCCATAAATGAATTCACCCCTGATATTTTTTCAACAAAAAATGCTCTTTTTCATCTAGACCAAAGATACTAGTTTGGTTTCTTTGTTTGATGTTATATCAATTCTTTTTGATAATTTAATGCCAAAGTCATCCTTGTAGAATACCAGCGATTCTATTTAACTTATAGCTAGAGAGATAAGGGAGTTTATACCTTTCCTAAGTGTATTAGTCTGATAGTGAACGTAATATCGAAACTGGAGTTCGAACCTGCTTACTCCGAAACAGCAGTCTAGCGCTTCAGCCATTACGCCACTAAGATTATGGATATTCTTACGAAACTATAAAGCAGTGAAGGTGGAGGAGCGTGGCAACGCGAGTTCAAATCCTGGATGAGGCTGTGTTTCCCTTTGCACCAACGCCCTCAGGAAAGGCATGCATCCATCTCTTCTTCATCTCGCAACTATGGGTAAATAGTAGAGCAGATTGAACTCTTTAGTTTTTGCACAGCTGTCGGTTTAGGAAACCTCCAAATTCAAACCAGCTTTACTCCGCTAAAAAAATGACCTTGTGTCACATCCTGACCGTGGCAGAGGGATTAGTTTGGTTTGGTTTGGTTTGGTTTGGTTTCTTTGTTCAATGGCATATAAACCTTCGCGGGATATTTAATGCCAAAGCCATTCTTGTAGAAGAGCAAGAATGATACAATTTAATCCATAGGTGGAGGGAGAATAAGAGTGTTTATAACTTTCCAAGGTTATTAATCCCAAAGTCAACGTAAAAGGGTACTGGAGTTCGAAATTGCTAACTACGATGTCACAGTACAGTACGTTAGCAACAACGCCTCGAGTTTGAGTACGAGTAAACACAAAATCTACAGAATTGTAACCCAAAATATAAACATGTCACAGTCCCTAAATAAATAGAAGTCTCCAGGTTCTAGTAGCTATTTATTATCGTTCTTCTTTCTTTTTCGAGTCTTCACATTCGTTCTCTGTAACTCTTCATCTTTTCTCTCTTTCTCATTCTTTCTTATTATATCTCTCTTTATTTCTCTCGCTTTTTTTTTCTTTATTTCCCTCATTCTTTTTTCATTTCTTCGTTATTTTCTTTATTTCTATGGGGGTTTGTTTTGGGGGGGGTTCGGGGGGGTCTCTCTCTTTAGAGATACAATAAATAATTATCTCTTTTAGAGAAGTGGCATATCCACTTCGGGACTTGTAGGAGGTCACATGACAGTCCTACAAACTCATTCTTTACCTCTTTTTTCTTTTTTTCTTCGGGCGCCGGGGCGGGGCATATTACCTACACTTATCAAATAAGCCTTTCTCTATTTTGTACTCCTTTAACAACTACTTGAGCATGGAACAATATCTTATAATTCCACAGCGGAACACGTTTAAGTATTTTTTTCTTGAAATACAACTCATATGTATATTAGACATATAAATTTTAAATGTCATTGCAAGTATAAATGAGCTTATCTTGTTTTTCCATTTAATGTGTTCATGGATATCCAAACATTATACAACATTATCATGATTTATCAAATGAAGATGATTATAAAATACATATTACGTATATAAATGATTAAATATAACAAATTTTAATTATCAAAAGTATATCATGTATATAATCTGTCATAATCATCATCATCATCGATGATTATTAAATGTATATTAAAAGAACAAACAGAATACATACAAAATCAGATCAATAAGAATAGAGACTCGGTTAAAGATAGACAATCTAGGATAGTATGGCAAACTGTAAACGAATTGAGCAGAAGGAAGAGCACTGCGAAAGCTAAACTGAAAGTTACCAGTCAAGAAGAACGAATACACGAGTGGAAACAACATTTCGATAATTTACTCGGAAAACCTCCGAAAGTTACGCAATGAACCAATCACGAGAATTATTAGTAATCAATTAGACATCAAACTAGGACAGTTAAAGCAAGAAGAACTTAACTCAGTACTAAGAAGAATTGAAAATAGGAAAGCGGCGGGACTTGATGAAATACCCCTAGAAGTATGGAAGACCAGGGAATTCGACGACATACTTCTCCGACACTGTAACGCCGTATATAACCAAAACACAATAGACAGATGGACAAAGAGATGCATCCTCCCCTTCCCTAAGAAGGGTGACCTCGGAAAAGCCTAAAACTACCGAGGTATAAACCTTATATCAATAGCGGCCAAGATCTACAATGCTCTACTACGCAAACGCATTGAACCCAAAATTGAGAACATACTTAAGAAA